>JAODLL010000011.1:995360-1014689 GCA_026546735.1 Forbesichthys agassizii
TGTTAATTTCTCCTTTTTTGTTATTAAAAAGACAAGAATACAAAAATTCTAAATTTTCTTTGCAATACCTGATTATTACTGTGGTTAATTTTAAGTATCTGTATTGCGCAAGTTCACCTCTCGGAGTTTAAATGTTTGAAGATTTTGAAATGGAACATTTTGAGAGGGGGAGTTTGTGGTGTGTAAAGTTGGAAAGGGTATGCGTGTGTGTTCGTGCGTGTGTGCGTGCGTGCGTGCGTGTCATAATCTGGCTCTGACCAGACAGTGGGCCCTGGCCCTGAGCCATTTACTGGCCGGCTAGCCAGCTTTGCATTAAACAGTGTTCCTTCCGCATGACGTGACGACAATACCATAGTGGTGGCCCTATAGATGCCTCCTGAAGGGGCCCTCCCCTACCCTAGGGGCCAGTCAGCCACCCACAGTGGAGTCCAGAGGACCTGTGGTGCACCTCACCTGGTTCTCAGAGGAGCTGGTGTCTTCTCCCAGGAGCTCGTTGCGCACCTCATCACTGTAGGCAATACGTGACCTTTTCTGCAGGGGGAGGAGGAGAGAGAAGGAGAAGAAGAAAAAGAGTGGAAGGCAAAAGAGAAAAGAAAAAGGGGAACAAGAGTGGGAAATATGTGTTAGTGCCATTGTTGGTGGGGGAAATAAAAAAAACAGAAATGCCATTTCTTAAGCATGAGAGCCCCCTAATGGAGCTCACTGACAAACTCAGCAGGCTGCTAGTCTCTGCGTGTGGGTGTGTGTGTGTGTGTATCGGAGCAGTGTGTAGCACCGTGCAACTTGAAAACACGTCTGGGTTTGTGCCTCTTGCTAAGGTGATCTCCCAATCGCACTCATGCCACAGAAAATGGTGGCAAAGACCTCCCCCCCCACCCCACCCCACCCCCCTTTGCCCACTTAAACAAATACAAGTTGAGGTATAAGGTTGGGGAAGGGGGAGGGGGGGGATCATTGTGCGTGCGTGGAGAGGCTGTGGATGGGGAAGGGGGGGGTGGCGGCTGGGGAGGAAGGGCCAGATGTATTATGGGGAAGTATCACTTGTCAGTGCTAAATCTTTTCTGGGGGCTGTCACTGCTGTCAACCCAGTGCAGTGGTAGGCTCTGTGATACCGCCGATACTGGGGCTCAGACAGGGAATAATTCATCACCCATTGGCGGCCCATCAGATTTGGGGCTGCTCTCTCTCCCTCTCTCTCTCTCTCTCTCTCTGCAGATAGGAAAAGAAGGAATGCCACCCCCCACAAAAATAAAAAAGACAAACACCAAGACACCCACATTTCCTGCACACTTCAGAGTTTGCCACCTCCGTTTGTGAAGGAGTGGGCTGCCGTTGTACCGCTTGTTTACAGAAGCCCGACCCGAGGAAAAACAGCCTCTTGGCATGCCCTCTAAACTAAATACACACCAGCAGCAGATACAGGAAATGTTTACTAAGCCTTCTCCACTTTCTCTGCCTGCCTTGACAGGGTTTCTAGGTGGGCTACAGGAGGAGAGCCAAATCAAAGGCAAACGGTAGTATAAGAATGAAAATTTCACTTTAGCTCAACAACAATTATTTTATTTTACTGAATGTAGTTAGTCTTCAAGTCTAAATATGAAAAACACAGGTGTAGTGCAGGGCGTATAGGATTGATAATTAGTTGCTAAAATGGCCCCTACAGTGCCCTTATCAATGAATCAATGATATTTTAATTTTTTTTAAACGTTATACTTTTATACTACACTATACTAAATGTCATATCAAACATATAAAAGACAATATCAAGACAATATCAACTTCCTTGATTGAAATAACGTTGGAACCAATCACACCACACACCTTTATTTTTGTCTCTATTCATAATTTGTGGCAGTGAGTGGAGAACCATGGCCGATGTGATTTGGCTGTTGTTATCATGTTGTTGGGGACCGCAGCTCTCTGGAGTAATTACTGACTAGACGAAGGACCTGATTGAGCCGAGCCTAGAAACCCATTAGATAACAAGAGCACCCAAACAATACACACTCGGCAGGCATCTCCTCAGTCACAGTGACCTAAGCTATAACCACCCAAGCAGCCACCGTGGGGGGAATAGAAAAGATCGACAGCTTCCACTCTGAACACAGACACACATACAAGAGGTCTACACCTCATGGAGCAAACAGCATCGGTTAATGTGCACTTAATATAGAATGCTGTGTTTTCTACAAATTTAGACTTAGTTGATTATTTAAATTTCCAGAAAGTAAAGCAATTTTCTACCAGTCAATAAATACTTTCTAAAATAAAATATAAACACATCATAATATTTCTATATTTAAAATTATAATTACACAGCATTGTCACTTTGTCTGCAGCTGGCATGAAATAAAGACTGAAGTAAATCTAATCAAACAATGAGCGTCATCTTGAAACAGATCTACGTGCAGCCATTTTGCAGGGAAAACACCCACATATTCCATTTGAGTCTAGCTTCATCTTAAAAAGCTGCTGTGTAAGTTGGGGAACGCCGGCATCACCCGTAATTCAGACGAAGCAGCCTACAAGAAGCATTGATTTGAGTTATAAGGCTTACCTCGCCTTCAAACCAAATGCTGCTTTGTGTGTGTGGGGTGTGTGCGGGTACTTCTAAATAGCTGTTTGTTACAGATGAATGTATGAAGCGGTTTTGAAATAAGCATGCCACAGATGACAAAGGAAGTAGAAAGAATGGAAGATGCAATAAAAATAAAACACTTCCAGCTCCTTCCCCTCTTACCTATATTGTTGAGGGTTCCCCCTCAGGAAAACAACATCAGATTACTGGGTGATTATTCCCTTCCCATTTGATGTAAAACTAGAGCAGCTGTGCAATATTGACTGCTTAACCCACACATAGAATTTGATTACGAGCTGGTGTGTTACACAAAAAAGAATAACTAAAATCAACATAATGCTTGGCCAACATTTTATAGCATTTCTGACAACCAAATGGCAGTGGAGGTCAGGAGAGCAATGTGTCATTGAAGCAGAGGCAGTATAGTACATTACAACTAAGCATACTATTTTAAACAAGATGGCACAGAGATAATAGTTTGAAACAGTATAATTCTAGTCATTGTATGGTAAAGACAGAATTCAGACAATAATGCATCTAAAACAAGATGAAACTGGCAGATAAGGCTTTGTAATCTAAAAAAGAATGAGCATTTAAAAAGATACCTTATTGCTTTGCTGTGGGGACAAACAAAACTTTTTTTTTTTTTTATATACATGATTTTCAAATGATGCTTCTATTCACAGAAGCACACAAAAAGTACAATGATCCATCTTAACTTTATGCAAAGTGCCCTGCCTTTAAAACGCTACACATCTCGTCAAAACGTGGAGACGGAGGTGTAGATGTCCTGTCAAAAACATATTTTACCTCTGTTGACATGGATCTCAGAAGAAAGACCCATCAAAATTGAATTACAAATGCATGAATAACAATTCATATCAGATATGCTAATTACTTGGGTATGATCTGAGAAGCAAATATTTATAATATGACATTATTTTCACAGTTCCTGACTAGTAACACATAACAATAGTGTAACATTTTCCATCAGAATATATTAGTTTTCTCGTTCCAGACAAATATATTAATCTAGTAAAACATCAGTTTGAGACTAAATACATTTTGACAACCTTTGGAAATGAGCGCCCTCTAAATGGTAATCATTTAAACCAAATATACTGATATTCATTAGACACATTTTCCCTGCCTTCAACCTCCCCTCCTTGCTTTTGCCCAGTGGATATCGCGACCCAAGACAGGCGCATATAATTGTGGCGCCTGGAAAGCTGAAAAATGTAAACAGTTCATTAGATGGGAAATAAAAGGCGTAAAAAGACCCAGGGGCAGAGTGTAATGAGAAGCCCTGAAGTTTCGCCGCAGACGCATTTCCTTCCCCTTTCCAGGGTTGTTCTTTTCCTCGCCCTGTGCTCTCGGCTGGTGACATAGCGTGAGGAGTAATTAACCATATTCAATTTACAATACTGTGTTCCATTACAGGCCTCACCAGCGGGAGAGCGGCTGGCCCATTCCAAATTTAGACTTATTGACACTTATGTCCACCCCCACATGCTGCCCTCAAATTGTCATTTAACCGGTTATTTTCCTGCATGTCATCACAGTACACAGTTGGAGAGGAGCTACTCCACAAATGGTGGACATTTCTTCATCGTTATCTATCTGTAACATGTTAGACAATATTCATTGTTTATCTCTGTTGTGTTTAGATTCCAAATTGTATAAAAGCAGCTACACGATTTAACTTCTGACATTTTGTGTCACTTAACAGCTCTTTAAAAAGGGGGAACTAAATTGAATTAAACAAACGTTGTCACCGCGGTATCGCAAAAACGCGGAGCAATGAAAACGTCCCTGGCTGCGCACAACGATGGCTGCTCAACTCAAAAGGTTATCGACATCACTTCCTTTCCATCTCCCGCTGTGAAATTTTCCCAGGTGAACGTTGTGGAACAGTGCCAGCAGGTCCCTCTCTGGTCCCTCCTAAAAGTGGCATGGCGTTAAAAGGAAGCCAAGACCTTTAAGCAGGCTCAAGTATCACAACAGCATCTTAAATAATGCATCTCCGCTTGGCAGGGGTTTTAACGCTCGCACAGACACAGTATCACACACCCACACACACGCACACACTGCTGGCACAAAAGGAGAAGCACACACACACACACACACACACACACTAAAGCACGCAAACGCATCCGTATTTGTTGTGTAGCATTTTCACCTCTCCTTTAAATGCAAACAAATTACAGAAAATTGCTCAATTAAGTTAACAGCGTTTTTGATATTATGAGATAAAGGCAAGTGGCTGCAGTTGGTATTGTCACAGGAGGGTGTCATTTGTGGCTTTGTGTTTTCTGTGCTTTGGTCGCATCAAATCCTCCACTCGTGTTCCGTGCGCGCGCGCGCATGTATAAATGTATGCGCGTGTGTGTGTGTGTGTGTGTGTGTGTGTAGAGCGGTCGCTCTTAGGAGCCTCTGAATCCCAGGGAAAAGCTCCTTTGGAGAAGACGTGCACGTGTGTGTGAACGGCAGCCCGGTGTGCGTTCTCTCCCTTAATAGAAGTGCAGCGGTGCTGGGGAAGCCACAGCCACGGATAACAGCATGGGGTCCTCTCATTAGCTCACAGGTTGGCTCTATGGTGGCTTCTACGTGCTTTGGTATTGTGTTCCACATCCTAGACAGTGAGTGGGTGTGTTTTTCTCTGGTTTTTCTTTTTTAAATGCCGATAATGGCGACTGATCAACCGCAAGCTAGCGAGCTAATAAATGCGAAGTATCAAAGCCAGCGTGAGGCGGGTGAGAGCATTTATCCACTTCAGAAATTACCTGATTTGTTTACATGAAAACATAAACATTACATAAATGACACTACAGGTCACCATATACACACCCTATATCAAGTAGTGCATCAGACATAAACCCGCCTCGTCATCCGGATCAATGCAACACACACACACACGCATAGTCTTATGCGAGGGTCACATGGCCGCTGCACGGTGTTTACGTGCAGGGGAAGAGAGGGAGATGCTGAGGGTAGATTGCAGGTGAACAGGCCTTCACTGGCGCTAGAGAACACTTTTCTGACAGGGGGCTTTCATGCTCAGTACCTCTGTGATACCAGTGGTGCATTTTCCTGTCAAAGTCGTTTCTATTACTAAGTAGAGCTGAGATCAGTCAATAAGCCTAACGACCGCACCCGCAAAGCGAGGGGCCGAGAGGGGGTGGGTGTGTGTGTGTGTCTCTCTCTGTGTGTGTGTGTGTGTGTGTGTGTGTGTGTGTGTGTGTGTGTGTGTGAAGGGGGGGGTGGTAGGAACTCTAAACAAAAGCGCAAATTCGAGGAAGGCGTTCGATTGAAGGAACGCCATGCACTACCTCAAGGCCGAGGGATCGCCTCCCAACGGTGGTTTCTTGAAAGCACGAGGGCCCGATTAAACCCGATATTAAAATATGGAAGCTTTTCTAATGAAAAATCAAAGGCCCGGAATATCCATCCTCGCAAGCCCCTGCATCCCACCGTCTCTCCTCTGCCTAATGTCTGCTCCTCTCTCCCAGGCACCGCACACACGAAGGAAGGAAGGAAGGAAGGAAGGGAGGAAGGAAGGAAGGAAGGAAGAGAGGAAGTAAGGGAGGGAAGGAAGGGAGGGAAGGAAGGAAGGGAGGGAGGGAGGAAGGAAGGAAGGAAGGAAGGAAGGAAGGAAGGAAGGAAGAGAGGAAGTAAGGAAGGAAGGAAGGAAGGAAGGGAGGATGGAAGGAATGAAGGATAGACAAAGAAAGAAAGGGCAAGCGGAAGCCAGAGAGGAAAAGAGAAAAAAGGAGAGAGAGAGGAGAGATGTAGAGATGGAGGACGTGGGTGCTGCTGCTGCTGCTGCTGCTGCTGCTGCTGCTGCAGAACACAGGCAGACAGCGGTGGTTGGAGGACTAAATCAATAGAGCAGAGCCGTCGGGGAGGCAGCCAGCCTGGGCATGGGGGGGGAGGAGGGGAGAGGAGGCCTGGGCTCCGATCACAACACTGGCTCCTGGCATGCAGTGGGGAATAAAGTGGGCCTCCCCGGGTCAGTGCCAGAGAAAAAGGTGAGATTAGAGGGAAGTGGAGGAGGGCTTTTCGGAGAGAGCGGTGGAGCAAAGTAAGTGTGTGTGTGTGTGTGTGTGTGTGGAGAGGGGGGTTGATACCTGGTGAGCCGGGGACCAATCGGCCTATTAGCCTGTGGCTACCTATGCAGGGTTCACACAAACCTCCGCTGAGAAGAACTGGGGTTTTTTTTTCCTCCTCCACCCTTCCATATTCTGTCTCTTTCTTTCTTTTTAACCTTCACTTTTAACCTGTTCTCTGCTTTGGAGAAAGGGTTACTCCTGACCTCCATTTCTGATTCATTCTTGTTTGGTGTCTATTCTTGGAGTGTTATCTAAAAATGTTAGACTGTTAAAAATAAATAATATTAAATAAAAAAATAAAATCAAAGAACACGGTGGATGTGGGCGCAGGCAATGTGCGTGCGCGCAGACGCATGTGTCTATGCTCGTACATCTGCCTCGGCCGTCTATCTATGGAAGCGCGCAAACACGACTATCTTCTACAGCCCCTTCCCTTCTCTTGTAATGTGACCATTGTTTGCACTGAATAGAGCCCCTATTAGCATAAGAATACTGCAGCGCGCATAGCGGCTTAGCCAGATCATTAGCGCCATATATTTATGTATACTTTCCCATTTCACTAGCTGGCACACATTCAAATGCTGATGAGGCCAGCTTTCCAAAACCCTTCCAACATGTGCCCTCCTGAACTTCCCAATACACTTACCAGTTCCCTGGGAGTCTGTGGGCATTGTGCCGGGACTCGCGACTGTTGTCCTAAAACTAGGAGGAATCGCTACGGGAGGAAAAAAGGCTGTAAAGAGGACTTCTTCACACCTCTGGCGTGGTTTTTAATATGCGGCGGAATAGGGACAGACAACAAAACTGCACGTTGAAAGAAAGAACAAATGTGGGTTTGTTCACTAGAAGCCCTTTCCCGTGCTTGCCTGGTTTTTCATATAAAAGAAAATGCATTATTTGATTTGTAATATTTGTGTTATTTTACTTGATTTGCATATTTAGCCTATCTGTAAAAATCCTAATTGTAATTTATCTGAAGACAAATGAACGAATCACTCAAATTAAAAAGTCTTAACAATGTAACGATCACTTTACAAATCTGGCTTTGTCGTATAGAAGACTTAAAAAATGCATACACAATTAAATTGAATTGTTAATACAATAAACAATTATCAATTCAAACGGTAAAAGTAGTTGTACGAATGCACAAAGAAAAGCAGTATGTACAAAGCCTTGGGAATGCAGAACAAACATCTCTGTGGTGGCTGCATAGGGGAAACAAAGCCAAGGTGTTTAGTCTCACTGCAGGAGAGGGCTGGTGCTCTAATGACAGCCAACCTCGGGGACAAATCAACAAATCCTTAATTCGTCCTCAGCGTAATACTGATCAAGGCCACAGCCAGATTCCACCACAGGCTTCAAAACAATCCTGCAAGAGGCTAGAAAATTGTTGTTTGTGGACACACAAAAAAAAAAAGCACGCTCCCTTTATCTATGGCACGCTCCCTCATTAAAAACACTTAGGGACGAGAGGGAGAAATCAAGTTTGATTGTGTGTGTGCATGTGTGCGTGTGCGTGTGCGTGTCCCCCAGTGTGCGCATATAGCCGTAAAGGGGAAAAGTCGGCGAAGACTGAATGTCAGGAGTTCTGCCCATTATCTTCATTCGCTCCGTCTCCGAGGTTGGATTGTTAAAAAGCAAATGCACCCCCGGAAAATACAGAGAAAAGAAACACGGGCCTTCTACCCAATGATTCATAATATATTTCATAAATACTTCATGAACCCCCACCCCTTACTTTAGCCAGTCTGGCAAAAAAAAAAAAAAGAAAGAAAGAAAAAATAGAAGGAAACAGTGTCACCTATTCTAGTACCCGCTTGTCAGCACATCACTGGGGAGTGGGTGTCACATGTCACTTCTGGTTTACACTGGTGTGTGGGACAGGCTCGGAGCCAGCAAACCGGGAAGGAGAGACAGAGAGAAGAACAGAAAGAACAGTGGAGGAGAGGTGGAGAGAGGGGAGAGCGTAGTGAGGGAGGGAGGAAAAAAAATGGGGGGTGGGCTGTGAGGAGAGTTATCATATCATCGCCCCACGTCTTTATATTACACCCCTTATTATCTTTGGCCCCCACTAACTCCAGTCACTCAATCACACAGGCCCTGAGGACAGACAGGGACCTGTGAGGGCCTTGACTCCGTGGCAGAGGCAGCCAGACGAGCATCTGAAAGCCATGCCGATCGCTGTCAGTGTGTGTGGAAGTGTGGCGACTTCGGAGGGGCCAGGAGAGATAAGCGAGAGAGGAAATGATCGCGCGGTGGGATAAGGGCCGAATTTGCACACTGCCAAACAAAACCTGCAGGCTGCAGGCACAATGCGCGTCACCCCCGTCTGCACAGACAGGTGTTAACATGCAGACGCGCAGACCTCTGCTTACCAATAATAGGCTGTGATTTCAGCGAGTCAACCGTCGCTCCAGAGAAGAATACATCTGGTTAATGACCACAGAATTCAGAGACAGAGGCAAATCCGCTATAATTACCCCCCCCCACCCGCCTTTTTCTGTCCACTGTGATCTTTTGTGCACATTTACAAAATATTTATGGTATTTCTTTTTTTTTTTAAAAGGATAATATATTCAGGAGCATATGGTCACGAGTATGAATTATATATAAACGTATACAGCTTATAGAGTAGGTGGTGTGGTACTTGGTACAGCTTGTCTTTTAGAACCACTCAGTGTTATCCAAAGCAAATTGCAATAAGTACATTTGTCAATAGCAAAAGCATAACAAGTGTCACCGTAAGTAAACACATTACGTTATGAATAAGAATATGCAGAGCTAACCCCTAAAGCATCATACCATTACAAACCGTATCAGCTACCACTGCTATGCTATAAACCCAATAAAAGCATGGCTTTCCCATATGTGAAAACAGGATCTACTGGCAATGACTCCCTTCATAATGTCCATAAAGAGGACAAGGAAAATCCGAACAGAAATCCACAAAGATCTCTGGGAGAAGTTGCTGAAAACAACAACTTCCAAATGAAAGACAGAATCCATCAGAAGAAAATGTATTTGTTTACATCTTAAATCTGCACTGGGATCCAAAGGGGGAACAGACAGGGGGAAATCCCTATCAATATCAAGGGGGTGTACCTTTTGTTTTTTTCCGGTTATGCGTGATTGGAGGTTCATGGCATTACAGTCACAAAAAAAAAAAAACATAAAAAGACGCAATCTGCCTTTACTTCTCAAAGGTCAAGTCACAAATGTTAAAAATAACAAGCAAGACAAGGCAACCAAAGGAGATTAAAAATAAAGTGTCTAACAACCAAATTATGTTTCTCTGTCATGTCGTCACCATAATGGAAGAGATGGAAACAAATGATGTGGAACCTCCAAGACTACAGATTACAACAGCAGCGCTGAAAGCCAGCAGCGCTGAAAGCCAGCAGCGGTAAACACAATTACAGCCGTCTTAAAATCTCCCCTCAAAACACGGTGAACTTAATTAGCAGCAACTGCTACTGAGAGCAACTATTTTTAATAATTCATGATGACAGCATTTTCAGAAAAAAACAAAACAAAACAAATATATCGAATGGTTTTTGCAGAGAATATGATTCTAATTGAGCTTATTCTAACTTTATAATCATTAGTAATCACTAAAGTTTGACAGTACCCATGACCATGAATTATGCACTGGTACTAAAAAGAAAATCTTTGTAAATGACTTTGTAAAAGCCTCACTAAATCTAGAGTCTCAATCCAGAGTAGAAAAGTGCTTGTGACGAGGAGTGATCTCAATATATCTCAAGAAACTAGCATACTTTGTGTTTACAATTCATTGCGTGAAGTAGAAATAGAACGAAGCAAAATTAACTGAAATGTTGAATAAAAGTTTGAGTATTTTAGGTCACTGTCTTCATCCTCCCACCCCCCATCAAAATGTTAATTTCTTGTGGTGATGAACTGATCATGGCTGACCTTCAGAGACGGAGTCAACCGATCGCTCCTGGGTTTGGAAATAGAAGAAAACAGCCCGATGCATATGGCTAACCTCAGACCAATAGGATTTTTCATGGCTCCCAAGGGATGTGGTGTGAGCTTTGTGTGGCAAAGTCAACTGCCATTCCTCAATCCCACTAGATGTCAATATATTATCTTCATCACTCATCCAAGGCAATGTTTACCATTGGATCAATGTTCTGCCTTGAGAACACTGTGGGCAGCACCATTTTGCATGAATGAAGCCAAAAGGGAGAGTTCTCCATTCACTGCCATGTTATTCTGAAAGCCACCCAATGCCACAAGTGTAAATCACTGAATTGCATACAGTATTTGCTACTTTTATTATGATGCACATAAAATTAGCCATGTTAGATTTCGCTCCATGGAACTAACAAGGCTATTGCTTATAGTTGAATTATATGATTAAGATAGGAGCAATTTGATTAAACATAACTTCTGCTTTTTTAAATTTGTATCATATCCCCCCATCATATGTAACCTACTTAATAAGCATACTCAATACACTCACCTGTCACTTTATTAGCTACACCTATTCAATTGCATGTTAATACAAATAGCTAATCAGTTAATCACACGGCAGCAACTCAATGCATTTAGGCATGTAGATGCGGCCAGGACAACTTGCTTAAGTTCAAGCCAAGCGTCTGAATATGGAAGAAAGTGATTTTGAACATGGTTGTTGGTGCCAGACGGGCTGGTCTGAGTAAAAAGAGAGAAATATCCAGTGAGCGGCAGCTGTGTGGACGACACTGCCTTGTGGATGTCAGAGGAGAATGGGCAGACTGATTTGAGATGATAGAGAGGCAACAGTAACTCAAAAAACTCGTTACAACCAAGTTGTGCAGAATAACATCTCTGAACGCACAACACATCAAATCTTAAAGTAGATGGGCTACAACAGCAAACGACCACACCACTCCTGTCAGCTAAGAAAGGGAAACTGAGGCCACAATTTGCAGAAGCTCACCAAAATTGGACAAAACGCGACGGCCAACCTTATTATTGTTGCTGACGATGTCCATCTCTTTATGACCGCAACATACCAATCTTCTGACCAATCGTCCAGCAGGATAATGCATGTCAAGCTCGAATCATCTCAAACTGGTTTCTTGAACATGACAAATTAGTTCACTGTACTCCAAAGGCCTCCAGTCACCTGACCTCAGTCCAGTAGAGCACCTCTGGGATGTGGTGGAATGGGAGATTCGCATCATGGATGAGCAGCTGACAAATCTGCAGCAACTGAGTGATGCTATCATGTCAATACTGACCAAAACCTCTGAGGAATGCATCCAACACCTTGTTGAAAGTATGCCACGAAGAATTAAGGCAGTTCTGAAGGCAAAAGGGGGTCCAACCCGGTACTAGCAAGTTATACCCAATAAAGTGACAAGTGAGTGTATACTGTATGCCATAATATAAAGTCACTTTTCATAACATCTTTTGAAGGACAATCGTGAACACTTGAAGACGCACATTCAAAAAGGATAAAGAACATTTTGATTTAAGGGATTGGTGCTCAGTGTTTTCATTATATTCACCTCTGTGTACCTGGTGAATAAAATGTTCAATATTTCAAGGCTGGTTGACTCAGTAAACGTTTTGAAAATACATTCATTATCTCCCTGGGCAGCAACTGTAAGGCTTTCGGTCAAAAGGTTTCATTAATGTAAAAAAGAAGGCCAGAGATCCACTTGACCATGACTGCAGTTCCTAGAAATGCTCTAATAGGCCTATTAAAGCAGAGGAAGACATAGCTAAGGTAACAAAAGCTTACAGCCAAATAATAGACGCTCTAGTGATTTCATATTAGAGAAAACAAATGGAGAAACAATTATATCCATAAAAAATCTTTCTATATAGCGGTGCCCCATTTCAACTGAGACTGGCACAAACGTACAGCTACAACACTAATGCACAGGTAAAATAAAAACATTCCATCATATAGATAATCTGCTCATGATAAGGCATTTTTTAAGTAAAGTACCTTCGGTGAATAGGCTGAAGATCATGGTCTCTACAGTATACAATAGCTATTCCACCCATTCAAATAAAGATCAATCTAAGAAAATATATATCTTAATAAGATTTAATACAGCATCTATAATGCCAAACAAAACTGCCTTGACCACGACTGGCACCAATTATTTTCAGTGAATGACAGAAACTTTTGAAATATTCCTTTAATAAAATGGTTTTAGTTTGGTTTTGGCTTGATCTTGAAAAAATGGCAACATTAAAGACAAGAGCTCTAGCATGCGGACCCAAAGCTTAGTGATACTGATAGCCTAAAAAGTAAAACACTGACACACAAGGTGGATTATTATAAAGAACACTACAGTATGCCGATGTCAACGTTGTGACATAAACTAGTGTCTACTACAGACCGCATAATGTTTTTAAATGTTTTTACATTTTCAATTAAATCAGACATTCTCCTAATTAACTTAATTACTTTCAAAGTATCAAAAGGGTGCCAAGCGTGGAAAAACAACCTAAATGAAACGCAAACACAAATATTAGGCTACCGCAGACAAAAAGTATAGTGGCAAACTTCAGCAAACATAAAAATATGGAGCAATTATATTTCAAGGGCAGTATGCTTATTTCTAATTCAAGATGATTGTGTCACCCAATTGTGGCATGGGTGAAGGTGACCATACCTTTGTTATGCAGCTTAAATGAACTAGACCAAAATTCCTGATGCAATATCGCCATCTGCTGCAGGTGGCGAGGAACAGCTCATTGAATTTTGCAGGTGATTATAAATATTATTATTAGAAAAACTCAACTTGAAGTAGAGTTTAAAATAGATGGAAAATATACAAATATTGTTCTTTGAATTATAAATTTGATGGCTTACAACTTATAGTTATATCTGTATATTAAGTTATTTGTTAATTGTGTGTCCACGTCCACATTATTTAACTAACTAAAATTAAAACTAGGTAATTAAATCATTTATTTGAGATAAATAAATGAATATATAAACATAGAAGAAGAAGGCATTCCTAATATGGAGAAGTAAGGATACACATTAATATTCTCTGAGGCTCTGATACTGTTATGGAAAAACACTCCAATGCAAAAGCCAACACAGTGGGGGTCACTGTGTCAAGTGGAGATATCTGTGGACCCCAACCTTCTACCACTGGGGTGGAGAGAAATGCATCTCTTTGAGGTTGGAGGGTCTGTTTACCCAAATCATTTCATTAAATGAATCCTGCTTTAGACCTCTTTATGCCTGATCAAAAGGTATTACCAAAAGAAAGCCTTCCTCTGGTGTAAACACACCATTGTTTGATCATCAAACAAATATACTGTTTATTTCAATTTTCTATATTTGTGACTCCAACGTGAGCTTTTTGCTGAAGACAGCACCCCTTCTAGTTGTCAAAATGATGTCCACCAGCAAAGCCACATGGTAGACACATACCTCGGGAATGCCCGTTTGATAAACTGTCTGTCTGAATAAAATGGCTAGGTTACCAGGGGTCAACTCTGTCCACATCAGAAATGGAGCAAAGATGGGGTCTCAAGCTGGCACCCCAGTGGTGGGAAGACTTAAAACCACAGGTGACAGAAGGATGAGAGAGCAGGTTAAAGTGGGGGGGGGGTTCCCTTGGGAAGCCACAGAGGGTGGCAAGGCCTTATTGAGGAAAAAAACATAATAAAGGGTGGAGATTTTTACATTTAAAGAAGTGAGGAGATTGCCTTTTCCACCCAAGAGATGCTGGCCTAGTCTAAAGCAGTTGGCACATCTGAGCTCAGAGGCTGATGTTCTGGCTTTGGGAACACTCGGATAAGATGTAAAGAGATCTGATAAAGTGTCTGGCCAAAACAAAATAAAACAATTTTACACTTGTTTTACTTTTTTAGACCAATGTTGCATTACTATGTGCATGTTATTCATCAAGAACTTAACAGACAAAATATTAAAATCCCATACACCAGAAAATTAGTCACATTTATTTATGTTCCACCCGTATACCCATTGCTCAACAACAATAATTTAAATAAATAAATAAAAAACAAATTTCTACACCCTTTCTTGTAACGTTTATCACATGATAAAAGTCCAGGTAATGCTAATTAGAAGCAATATTAGCCACAGCAGGTATTAATAGCTTGAAAATTAACCATACGCGTGGAGAGAGGAAAAGCTAAAGATTAATCATCGGCCAATTAAATACCCATGGTGAGGAAAGTGAGCACTCTTGGTTTAGCCATCGCCTCTGTGATCTTATTAGTGTGTCTATGCGGCACTCTCACAGATCACTTGCACTTGATATTTGCATCAAGTGGAGGTTGCTAATATTTGTACTAACCAGACTTGTCGCTAAATGGTCCTTGATGTGATCGCAAAACATTAGAGATACCACAAGGCTAAATGAAGGGCAGAATTTAAATAGATATGTACATTCATTATGTTGAGAGAGTGATATAAAAGCTTTTGTCATCAGTTTAAAAATAAATTCAGTCAGTTTAAGATGAAATTAAGTGTGAGAAATATAAAAGCATGTTGTGAAATGCTATAGGGCCAGTGCTCGAGATAAGTAATTTATCATTTTATAATATTTAATAACATGGATTAAGCAGCACCTTGTAGTATTTTAAGTGAAAGCAGTAGCCCGCACTACAAATTACAAGCAAATTACACTGAACCCAACAGACTAGACTGTCCGTTAAGCTTTGATAGGGGCTAGAGGTCAAGTCATACAGTGATTTATAAATTACTAAACAAGGCCAGATTCCTCCGCATCAATGCACAAGCACAGAAGTGTGCTCTCTACCGGTGCTGCCTGCAAAACTTATTGTGGTGTTCACACGACTGACCTTCGGAAAATGTCTGTGTGTGTGCCGGTTCGTGTGCGTGTGTGAGGGAATGTGTGCTTAGAAAAGAAGGTCTAAACAAACAGGAGCCTATTGTAGATCACAAAGGTTTACAGAGGGTGCACATATCAACTCAATGCCATATACACTATACGAGCTGCAAGTCTACAGACATGCTGTAGAATGCAACCTCGTAACTATCTCTCTAAACTTCAACAGTCCACGTTAACATTGATGGTTTATTGGCAGACAAAGAGGAAACCCTTGGAATACAACTAGTGAATCCCAGCTGTACAAACGGAAACTGGCACAGTGTATATACTGACCCAGCCAGACGTCAGTGTGATCTAGACTAGAGTAGTAAGCATGTTCTTGTTTGGCGTTTTCTAGCATCTACAGTGCATTGTGTGTGTGTGCGCGTGTTTGAGTGGTGTGTGTGTGGGTGTGTGCGTGTGTGTGTGTGTAGACATGCCAACATTTACTTGAGGAAGCAGTTAAATACTTACAAAGTCTTTCTCCAGCTTCTCTATCTCCTGTTTGTAGCTTTTGAGTCTGCTGTTGTACATGGGTCGGCTCTGGATGGGTATTTCACGCACCTCCAAGTCCATCTGCTCCAACTAGGACAACCAAATAGACCAATTAAAACATCTTTAAACATTTTCAGCAGTAAACTAGTCCTTTTCCTTTCATCACAATAAAATGTAATGGCCTACTTAGGAGTATTGTAAAATAAATGTTTACTTTTTGCTTTTACTTACCGTGTTATAGTACTACATTAAATGATTATAGGAAATAGTGAATTGCTCAAAAAGTTACTGTTTATGACAGAAACAACGCTCAATATAGAACAGAAATTGTTTGTCTCTGAAATGAGCAGCTTCAGTGGCACCGAGTATAATCTATTCCAATGTTGAGCAGGTAAAACAGACTGCTCCTGCTTTATGTCATTCAACTGTGATAAAAAGGCAGTTCTGTAAATAAAAACACAATCAAAATTGAGTCCCCCCCCCTCGCCCTTCATTGCAACAACGACACAGAGGCCCGACAATGTCGCAGTGAAGGAAGTCAAAGCAAATTTGATTGGTGGCAAGACAGGTCTCTCCGTGGTGGGTTCGGAGAAAACTAATCACTGTGACATAACGGCACAACTATTTGTCTCTGTCACTCTCCCTCATTCTTTACCCCAGCGCAAACACTCACACCTCAAGATAATGGCTTGAAATGTGTCATTGGGGTGTCACTTAAAAGCAGATTATTGGAAAGCAATTGCTCTCGTAGCGAAGAAGCCTCTTTTCACACCACGTGAAGTGCGCGCGTGTGTCATGTCGGCACCAGGACAACACAGGTGCGCTCATCTGGTGCCAGTTAACATCAGCCCCTCCCTCATTCAGCAAATTCATTATTTAGGAAAAATGGGACGAGCGTAAAATTACTGATCAAAGACGTACCAGCTCTCTGACTTCTTCGAGCTGTTTGTCGACATTTAGAACCAGCTGTGTCTTCTCCTCTGAAAGGGAAAAGAAAAACAGGAACATATTGATCAGTCAACAGAGGAGCAGCGCTTCATGACAACAACCTTACTCCTCCTCCACAGTGGGCGGGAGAGAGGGGGAGACAGAGACAGAAGAGAGAGAGAGAGAGACAACACACGAGAAGGACACATTTGAAGATATATTTACACATTCTCTCCCTGCGATGAGACAACATTTGATGTCTCATATTTATTGCTGTGCCATTGTTGGCTTGCGTTGTGGAGCGGTGAGACACCTCACGCCAACTCAAAGAGAAGTGATGTGTCTCTGCTTTGCTCCACTGCCAGTTGTCTGAGCCCCCCCCCACACACACACACACACACACACACACACACACACACACACACACACACACACACACATTGACTAAAGCACTGCTATGTGCCTCACCCTGTGGCTGCACTGTTATGCTGAAACTCATTAAGAATTGAGCGAGTTTCAACAAGTCATGTGGTGATTAGATCTGTGTGTGTGTGTGTGTGTGTGTCTGTGTGTGTGTGTGTGAGAGAGAATGAGATCATAAGATCATGTTGTTAAACTGTAATAAATAATCTATTACATTTTATCGTGATAATTCTACAAATTGTACTTGATAAATGATATAAAGGCAAAATCAACCTCTTAATCCGCCATGCTCTAGGCCTAATATAACAAAATGTGTGTAGGCCTAAATCAAAATCAAGCAAATATAAAACTTTATAGCCCAAATAAAGCTGATAGGCTGTTAATAGCGATTAGGTCAAATTAGCCTGAATGCGAATTGGATTGTTAATTTGATCATGTCTGGATCTTAGGCTATTCTATTCTATTGGATTATCAGACCAAAGACACCCTCTGATGTAAAATGTAAAATAAATATTACTTTTGGATAATCATATTTAAATGACAAAAACTGATTATTTTCCCCTCACAAAATAGAAACATAAAAGAACGTTGCCATTTCGACAATCCATGCACTTTGCAATATTGAAAATCAATTCCACATAGTTATCAATAAACATGGACTGGAGAATAAAAAAGCAATCATAAGCAAATTCCCCATTTGATAATTACTACTATTATCAATATATGACGTGCAGAATCAGATCCAACAAAATGTCCAGCTTAAAAACAAATCACACAACACATCACACCAATGTGGGGAGAAAAAAAACAGAGTGAAGATTTTTTTTTTCTTGCCCTCTATAGTCCTGCATTGCCTTTTGCCAGTCCTCAAATTCATTTTTAAAACCTGTGTTCAAGCTCACAGCCAACACCGTAAACAGCCAGAGGCAATTCTCTGAGAGGTGAAACGGTGCTCGCTCACAGCGGCTTGCCTTCTGCTGGAGGGCTGTGAAATATGCATGGATATTTACAGAGACTATGGTGAACTGTCGGGTGGACGAGGAGTTTTGTAAACAGTATGAAGCAAAGCAATAAAAGAGAAGTTGGGCTTGTGGAGAAGTTTACTAACCATATGCTTAATACATTTCAGCAATGATTGACAGGACTTTAATTTCCATAAACACGCGAGAGGGAATAATGAATTCATGTTCAATGTGACGTGGCCTAGCATTGTATTGTATTCAAACCTGACACCTGGAAGGAAAGTAACAGGGTAAATATACTTTCTGTAGAGGATGCATGTCCTTGAAGTGTTCTGGCCAATATCAGCAATTGTGCACATGTGACAAGGACAGATGCAGCAATAACAAAAACCTTTTGCCTAGGGCTATTAGCAACATGGAACCGTGGTCAAGATTCAGTCACTACAAATGAAAGGGAAAACTGTTTCAGAACATTATTGAAATTCAGTGCAATGCAAACTATTTTTGTGAAAGCAAATGTAAAAAGGTAAGTTACTCAGTTTTACAAAATATGCATATGTCTGCAAATGCTCGCAATATTTAAGTAGGCCTATAAGATTTTAAAACAAGAACAGAAATCGTAATAGTACAGTTAAGATTTGGCTGCCTCTTACAGATAGCTCTCCAAGTTAGAATTTAGGAAAGTAAATATCACTTTAGTTAAGACCATGCAACTGTTTGCTTATGGGTTTCTGTCCTGGTATCACACCTCAACAACAACTTGAATACAACAGTGTCAATCTCATTTTATATAATGTTGTAATAGTAAACCTAATCCTTCTCATTCAGCTCAACAAAACCAACAAATAGCTTGTGCATGAAATGGAGATGGGCATTACAAGTAGACTATAGAAACTCCACAGTGGTGGAACAAGATTTCAGCAACAGTCAGAACTGCGGAAACTCTGCCCATCTTCCGAAAGAGACTCAAGACACATCTCTTCACCATACAC
>JAODLL010000011.1:1014789-1031805 GCA_026546735.1 Forbesichthys agassizii
AGAGAGAGAGAGAGAGAGAGAGAGAGAGAGAGAGAGAGAGAGAGAGAGAGCGAGAGAGAGAGAGCGAGCGAGAGCACAAACTGCCAGGGCCTTAGTTTCCTCTGCCCTTGTTTTTTGTCTAGGTGACGCAGGGGAGCAGGCCATCCGCCAGATCCTGGATGAAGCGGGCAAGGTGGGCGAGCTGTGTGCCGGGAAGGAGCGCCGAGACATCCTCGGCACGGCCAAGACCCTGGGCCAGATGACCGACCAGGTCTCCGAGATGAGGGCCAGGTAATCCGGCTGCGGGGGAGCAGCCGTTTGCTGCTGCCTGCAGACGTCACGCGATCCATTTGACTTTCCCCTGTCCTGGAACGATGACGGATGCTTGCTAGTTGAATTTCAGTAATTTGATTCAGAAGCTCCTGCCTACAATACAGTAGCACTGGTTTGCTCTAAGTAAGGTGATAAGAATATTAGATACGAATATTAGAAGAGTATTACAGTATGTAATACTCTTCTAATAGTATAAACTGTTTGGTATAAAACTATAATCCACTGTAGCCCCCACTTGAATAATGACGACGCACCTTGATTTCATAAAAAAAAAGAAAGAAAAAGAGTAACTTTCTTAATTCTCGCCAGCTGTAAAGATATAGTGTTATGGCGTCCTGAGCAGAGAATTGCATCACACGGTTATTGTTTACATAGCCGGGCCCACAAAATGTGTTTTGAGCCGAGACGCTAAGGTGCCCTTGTGTGACACCTAGTGGCAGAAAGTCACGTAGCACCACTTTAATGCTGTGGCTGTGTTTGGGCTTTTGCCATTAACTAGTGTGTTTGTGTGCATGTGCGTGTGCACTCCAGGGGTCAAGGGGCATCTCCCGCCGCCATGCAGAAGGCCCAGCAGGTGTCCCAGGGGCTGGACGTGCTCACGGGCAAGGTGGAAAATGCTGCCCGTAAGCTAGAAGCCATGACTAACTCCAAGCAGATGATCGCCAAGCGGATCGACGCTGCGCAGGTGAGCAACCTCATACAGTAGTGTGATGTAACTGTAAAGGCCAGCGCCCACTGGTGGACATTCGAAACATAAAGACAAACTGACGAAGGAGCTCAGACACCCGCAGAGATTCAATGTGTTTTTATGGATTTGACTCTCAAAAGATAGAACAGTGTTCAGAAAATGGAATATAGTGGAGTAATTGCATCCTAAGCAGAGAATGACAACACACTCCCTCTGAGTGTGTTGCGATCTATTCTGTTTCCATAGCCAGCCGCGTGTGCGTGCTTGCTTGCATGCGTGTGTGCGTGCGTGTGCGCGGCCTAAGGAGCATTTGTTTTGGACTGCGATGTTGAGGGGCTCTAGTGTGACACCTAGTGGCAGACGATAATGTATAAACACTATAATGTTTGACCTGCATTGCTGGTCTAGGCAGCAATGTCTAGCGTAATTCAGCGCCCCTTTCTCTCTCTCTCTCTCTCTCTCTCTCTCTCTCCCCCCCCTTCCCCACACATGTAGAACTGGCTGGCAGACCCCCACGGCGGCCCCGAGGGAGAGGAGAACGTCAGGGCCCTCCTCACCGAGGCAAAGAGGATCGCCGACATGTGTGAGGACCCCAAAGAGAGGGACGACATCCTGCGCTCCATCGGCGAGACCGCCGCGCTCACTGCCAAGCTCTCTGAGCTCCGCAGACAGTGAGTAAACCCCCCCCATCCCCTTCCACACACACAGCCCCACCATAACAGCTACCCATTCCCCATAACTGACTGACATCCCCCACCAAGATGCACGTTTAAGAGCAGCATCTAGATAAATGTTTTTTACCGTCATTTGACAGCCTCTCTCTCTCTCTCTCTCTCTCTCTCTCTCTCTCTCTCTCTCTCTCTCTCTCCCCCTCCCTCCCTCCCTCCCCCAGGGGCAAGGGAGACACCCCGGAGGCCCGGGCGCTGGCCAAGCAGATCGCCACGGTGCTGCAGAACCTGCAGTCCAAGACCAGCAAGGCAGTCGCCAACAGCCGCCCTGCCAAGGCAGCCGTCCACCTGGAGGGGAAGATCGAGCAGGCCCAGCGTTGGATCGACAACCCCAGCGTGGATGACCGGGGCGTGGGTGAGTGTGCTTGAATCTCCCCCAACACCAACCAGACACACAGACACACTGGAAGAGACTAGCAGCTTAGTTATGGAACCTCTGTGGTTGTAACGACTTGTAGCGAACAAACTAACGGTTGGTGACGAGCGGACACGTACCGAGATAAACTCATCTCAACTTGAGGCGACGCGCCTGTGGCTACTACCAATGGGAGCTAAGGTGAGGCTGCGTTAGCTATAGTCTGAGGTGCCAGATGCTTTATAGACACAACAATCCGGGGAGACGTCTGTTATGTTCGCTTGAAAAGGGCAGGCGCGTTCAAAAAATCCTTAGCCGGTCATTGGACGAACCTGTGTGCCAGCAGAGCCAGTTGAATCAAGCTCTTGTTGAAGCCAGTCAGGAGCAGAGTGAAAACGTGCAGTGTTTTCCATCGAGAAACGCCTCTTTGCTCGTCTAATAAAGTCTAGGCTAATAAAACTGATGCTATTGCAGCGTCTACTTTAAGAACTTCTTTTATGAACCGCTAATGTTGTTTTTGCTGTCTATCCCTCTAAACCACACCTGTAACTATCAGTACGACTGATTAGTTGGTAGGTTGACCGGACTGAAGCACGAGGACTTCAAGCTCTCCAGACTGAGTCTCTTGGCAAAGTTAAACTGAAGCATGCGCTCTCACAAGGCTAACATCCCCCACCACATTACAGACACACTGGTCGGTGATATTCACCCAGGAAAAATAATGGTCGGCCATGTGAAGCGGGTTGTTATCGAGTTAAACTCGTCTCAACTTGAGGCGACGCGATTGAGGCGACTACCAATGGGAGCTAATTATATTGTTGACTGAGAGATGACAAAATTCAGGTGCAAATATGAGAGCTAGACTGCCGGGGGTTGTGTGAGTTGTGGGGTGGTTGCACCTTGCTTCCCCCCACCCCCCCCCCACCACCACCAGCCACCTATATGAGACCTAGTGCAACCATAGGCTGGAACTGAAACTAGCAACCCACTTTCAGCCACAGAGCTTTATGACCGATGAACGAATCGCTGAGAATTAGCGGAGAGCTGCTCTAAAGTAGAGCTGATTAGCAGCCACCTTATAGTCAACACAGACTTTTACACGTCACTCAGCTACGACTAGTGTGTGCGTGTATGTTTTTGTGTGTTTCTCTGTGTGTGCGTGTATGTTTTTGTGTGTTTCTCTCTGTCTCACCCCCCTCCTCCCCTTCATCTCTCTCTCTCCAGGCCAGGCTGCCATCCGCGGCCTGGTGGCGGAGGGCCGCAGGCTGGCCACCGCCCTGCCGGGCCCCTACAGGCAGGACCTGGTGGGCAAGTGCGAGCAGGTGGAGCAGCTCATGGCCCACCTGGCCGACCTCGCGGCCCGCGGCGAGGGGGACTCCCCGCAGGCTCGGGCCGTGGCCCAGCAGCTCCAGGAAGCGCTGAAGGTGAGGACATCTCATGCCGTCACTCAGCCAAAGTAGACGCCGGTCTACTGCGATCTAGTCTGGCAGAGCCAGCCTGTACTATGTGAGCGCTGGCCATCTGCGTCAGGACCCGCCTACCTGACAGGAGAGGCGTTTTGATTGACATGCACAACAACCAACTACGTAACTCGGTGACCATGTTTGTTGTGAAACTTACCAACATGACTCCGGTATATCTGTTAGATAAGAAGGCTGCTGTTACTGCTTAAAATAAATGTTAAAGTACTGCATTAGCGTCAGTGACAATGAAGCGGAACTTCTGGAACGTCGTAGATTTTACGACGGTGTATGTATACGTTTAGCACAGAGTTGCTACTAGAGTTGTTACTAGCTGTCACTCATCCACACAGGCGTAGATTCCGGGGGGAGGGGGCACTGGGGCCGCCTGGCTGTAGTAGGTTATGTTATGTTATGTTATGTTACATAGGTTATGTCCAAAATGTTGCCAAAACGTGTTGGAGGCTATTATTGTTTTATGCCAGCTATAGTTTAGTCTAGACATCATCCCAAAACACAGATGTTTTGAATACGCAGAACGTTTTAAACACGAGCATATGAGCTATTGATGTCCAGGGGTTAATACATTAGTTACAATGAATTAATTGACCACTGACATGAATATGTCACATGCATTTTTACTTCCCCTAAAGAGGACAGAAGAGTAGGTTACATCAGGCCTATGTTGAAACATATGAAATAGGCCTTTACCGGAGACATTGAGAAATACATAGTTAGATAACCCTTACTGCAATAGTTGTCATAGATTTTTGATTGTGCCAGAGTTTGTGTATTTAATGAAGTAAAAGACAGTTCCACCATACGTTAACGCAGAAAAGGCACAAATAAAATGCTCATATAAGAATTCACCAGAGTACAGAAAACAAAGTGTTTGATTCTCAAAGTGTTATGGGGAAGGACCCCCAGACCCCCCTCTTTATATTCCCCCCCCACTAATATGCCCATGGGATGAATCTGCATTAGACAAGGTCGCCCTCTGCTGGCCAAATAAGTACATGTATATGCTCACTAGACGTCTTTTTTCTGTTTATAGTATGTGCACATTCAGTGTTTCAGCAAACGTATAGATATGCCCTAATCTTACTTTATTTCTTTGTAAATCTGCAGAAAATAACGGTAACCTTATTATACTGTTATAATGATATGTATCCCTGTAACAAGTGGTTTTAGTGACTAAGATTATTTTTCATAAAATAATGTAATGCTTTTTTTTTTTTTAAGCCTCGCTTATCTGGCTAAGGCCTACTGTAGGTACAATATGTAATCATGAATACTTCATTAATGATTACGTACAGCTTTGTTAGGTCGATAAGATATAGATTCAGGTTAGGCCTAATGGACGTACCCAGCTATGAAGAAACAAAATGGCCGTCGTAAAGCCTCTGCGTGTGTCCTTTCCCACCCAGGACCTAAAAGGGACGATGCAAGAGGCTATGACACAGGAAGTGTCGGACATCTTTAGCGACACCACCACCCCAATCAAGCTGTTGGCCGTAGCTGCCACGGCCCCCCTGGACGCCCACAACAGAGACGAGGTCAGCCATCATACACCCGCCCCCACCCCCCCCACCCCCGCCTTCCCCACACACTCAATACAAATCATTTTCATTTTAGTTTATTAAAGATTTAGTTTAATCATTTTACCTTTTTGGAAATCACTGATGCACTCGGTGGACACTTTGCCTTGATAGTCTAATGGGCAGAAGGCCAGAGGTCTGCCGATCTTTACGCCTACGCCACTGCTCATGTTAAGTTCTTTTGCTTACACTGATATAGTGCAATACGAATTCACAACACCATCACAAGTCCCCTATTTATATGATGTATGTGGAGGAACCTAGAAAGCTAGCTGACTAAAAGCCAGCATTTTAATTTGATCTAGTTATGTTTATTTTCATACTTGTGAACAAAATCCCAATCTGGCTAATTGTTCTCTGTCATGGCGAGCAGGTGTTCAATGAGAGAGCTGCCAACTTTGAGAACCACGCCAACAAGCTAGGCGCCACCGCGGAGAAGGCCGCTGCCGTGGGAGCAGCCAACAAGGCCACCGTGGAGGGCATCCAGGCCGCTGTCAAGTCCACCAGAGACCTGACGCCTCAAGTATGTCTGTCTGTTGCTACCTGTGTGCCCAACAGCTCTGATCATGTTCACAACATCATCATTTCATGTTCAGTTTGGAAGGGTGGCCACCTAGTGGCGGACCGTGGGACTGACAGTGAATTCAAACTTTTTAGGTCGTCTCTGCTGCTCGCATTCTGCTGAGAAACCCTGGCAACCAGGCGGCGTATGAACACTTTGAGACCATGAAGAACCAGTGGATAGACAACGTGGAGAAAATGACAGGTTGGATCTTATCTTAGTATACCAATATTATACGTCTAAAGCAGTATTTCTCACATGTACCCCTGGAATTACTTGGAAAAATCCCAGGAAAGTACTTATCAATGATCAAATCCTATGTGAATATTTTCTTCTATTGTTAGATGGATAGAAGACAATGTTCTAATCCTTTATTTAGCTCTAAGTGATTCCCCCACACAACTTAACATAACCTTCACGGTTAGGTCTGGTGGATGAGGCCATCGACACCAAGTCCTTGCTGGACGCCTCAGAGGAGGCCATCAAGAACGACCTGGAGAAGTGTCGCGTTGCCATGGCGAACCACCAGCCCCAGATGCTGGTGGCCGGCGCCACCAGCATCGCCCGCAGAGCTAACCGCATCCTCCTGGTGGCTAAGCGGGAGGTGGAGAACTCTGAGGACCCCAAGTTCAGGGAGGTGGTGAAGGCTGCCTCCGATCAGCTGAGCCAGACCATCTCTCCCATGGTGATGAACGCCAAGGCGGTGGCCGGGAACATCCACGATCCAAGTAGGTTTCTGACACGCCACCGAGACAGTTGATGGGTTATACCAATTAGTCCTTATAGGCAAGTCTGTCAGCCATCTTGGTGACTTTTTTTTTTTTTTTTTTAATATACATACATACATACATACATACATACATACATACACTCTCTCTCTGGTTATCCTGAAGCTGTTCATTACTGATTGAGTTGATTGTGATGTAAGAGCTCCAGAAAGGATTCCTGGACTCGGGCTACAAGATCCTCGGCGCTGTGGCCAAGGTCAGGGAGACGTTCCAGCCCCAGGAGCCGGAATTCCCACCGCCACCGCCTCCCGAACTGGATCAGCTGCACGTAAGTCCTCCAGTCCCACATAGCAAGTGGCAGGTCGGCCTGCGCATCACTAGCAAACTGTGGAGCCATTCTGTGTGTTCACCAGCTGGGTATAAGCTTTGGTTAAATGACCAGAGATATTCTAGAGAACAGAAGATAGTCAGCAGTCAATTTCTGGTCTCCTAAGTGGGCACCTCTGTACTTACGAGTAAATGTTGGAGTTTATATTTACTTTAGGTTAAATTTGCTAAATGAACGTAACGTATCTTTATTACTTTATACTTTATTTAGCTATCAATAGATATTCACAGAGATTAATTTTCAAAGTAATATTTCTCCTGGTTTTATGTATCTGAAAAATGCAATTTTGGTGTCTGAATGTTACAAACCTCTTTGGCTTGTGAAATATTGGTATAACGTTTACTTTTGTGACCATGGCACGAGAGAATCGGTCATAGTTTGTGCCGTTCACTTCTCGCGTTGTAATTAATAGACAAAAAAACATGGCTAAAAGTGCTGTGGCGAAGCCCACATGACACGGATCCAGGAAGTTAACCTAAGCTAGCTAACCTTTGAACTGTCTCGGTTATACACTGCCTCTGAAATGACTGCGCCTTTAACCCCATCCAGCTAAACGACGAGCCAGCGCCACCCAAGCCCCCACTTCCGGAGGGTGAGGTCCCCCCCCCCAGACCCCCTCCCCCAGAGGAGAAGGACGAGGACTTCCCCGAGCAGAAGGCCGGCGAGGTGGTGAGCGAGCCCATGATGGTGGCAGCACGGCAACTCCACGACGAGGCTCGCAAATGGTCCAGCAAAGTAAGTCCCGATCGCAAATACTGGTTCATACACTATATGGAAAATAAACAAATAATAATAATCTTTATTATATAGCACTTTTCATACAGAATTGCAGTTCATAGTGCTTTACAGAAAGAGAATACATGTACACTAGTTGTGCTTCCCATAAACAAATACAGAAGTACAGAGAAACAACATTAATAAAAAAAACAGTTAAGGGAATCAGATTAAAAAATAAATAAACGAAACATTGAAAACGGGTGATAAAGGAATACAATAAAAATACAAACTTGGTACTAAAATTACATACGTTAATAAAAATGGTAAAGGAATTAGATGAAAGAAATATGAGATATTTAAACCTTGTCCTTTTTGTTGCTATGTCAGAACGTCAGCACCATGCGTATAGCGCCATGCTAATCTAGTGTGTGTGTGTGTGTGTGTGTGTGTGTATTTTATTTATTTAAATATATATTAATAAATGAAGTTTGCTAAAAATACACTTGTTTGATGTTTTTTAGATGAAGGGATGGATGAAATATGTGACCCACTTCTGTCCTCTAGTGGTCAAAAACATTTATTGCAGGTTCAACGAATAGCCTCTAGCACAGAGAGGGTTCTATTAGGTGTGCAAGATATTGATAACATGTTATATTGATCATAAAAATTGCAATATCGATATTAATTTAGATATTTTTGAACATAAGTAAAAACACAGAAGTTATAGGAAAATGCATCAAAATATTTTCATAACATCAAAAATAACACATTTTTAACTGACAGTCATATTGGACTGGTACAACAACAGTAATTCCAAGATACAGAGGAGGCATTCTTTTTGTCCGCTAATGTTTATTCTTTTATCTCTATTATGTCATTAGCTTCCTCAGCCACACATTTTCTGCACTTTCTGCAACATTTTCAATATGATATTGTGCAACGTGATACTGAGTGGATATATCAGGCACCCTTAGGTTCCATGCAATGAGATTGGCTGCTAATGTTGCTGCCATGCCTTGTAGGGAAATGACATCATTGGTGCAGCCAAGCGTATGGCCCTGCTCATGGCCGAGATGTCCCGACTAGTACGCGGCGGGAGCGGCAACAAGCGAGCCCTCATCCAGTGCGCCAAGGACATCGCCAAGGCCTCGGACGAGGTGACCAAGCTGGCCAAGGAGGTGGCCAAGCAGTGCACCGACAAGCGCATCCGGACCAACCTGCTCCAGGTCAGTCAAAACGTCTGGGCCGTGAATGGAGACTTGTTTGTTAATGATAATAATATTTACGTATATACAGGGTTCCCATGGGTCATGGCATTTCTGGAATATTATGCAATCAAAAAAAATCAAAGTATATTCCAGACATGGAAAGTCAGGGAATTTGATAATTTTTGCGGTCGAATCATGGAATATCAGAGAATTTTAGTTGCAGCATGTTTACATTGTAGTTTCCAATTATCAAGTATTAGATTTTGAGAGGTCTTAACAGGTCATGCTAATGTGCTAACTAACGTGAGTAAGCCACACTGTCAGGGATGTGAGTAAGAGACGTTTTACTGTTACTTCCCCAAACAAAAGACACTAAATAGGATGGAAGAATGAAGCATGCCTATCTTATTTGAAAACAATACATAACTCCTATTAAGGCATTATAACTAATGTCTCGCTGCATTATAATTTGTCACTTGGTGCCTGGATTTAGTTTTCCTTTACATATATATAGACATTTCTACCATACATTTATGGAGAAAAGTCACAAATTGGTGCTTTAAAATTAACAAGAATGCAGTTAAATGAAGTGTTTGATCCTCAAAATGTCATGGGGGACGACCCCGACCCCACAAATAAGGTCTCCCGACCCCTTAGAAAACCAGTTTAATCACTTTCGTAGTACCTTTGCGAAATATAACATTCATGTTGAGTTTTTTTGTTGTTGCCATGCTGTCTATATAGCTTTACTAGATAGAAAACTTTCTGATTTTGTGTTTTTCCATTCAATATAGGTCATGGAAATTCTATTTTTTAGTCAGAGTCGGGGGAAAAATCAGGGAATTTTATATTTGAATTATAGAGGGAACCCTGTACCGTTTTTCATACAGAATTGCAGCTCAACGTGCTTTACAGAAAGGAAATACATGCACAATCATGCTTCCCATAAACAAGTACAGAAAAACAATATTAATAAAAATGGTGGATTGTTTGTTTCTTAATTGTTATTTTATGTCGTTGGACCTCATGTTACGGCATTATTCCAGGTGTGTGAGCGCATTCCCACCATCAGCACACAGCTCAAAATCCTGTCCACGGTGAAGGCTACGATGTTGGGTCGTACCAACATCAGCGAGGAGGAGTCGGAGCAGGTGAGATTGCGTTCAATGCTCTGGTCACAGAATCCATATCTTTTCTCTAGAAACCCTGGAAGTGTGGATGACAGGCCAAACCTTTCCTTTGTGAACGTGTGGGCTAGGCAATATGCCAAAGTCCTTCTAGGCAAGTCTAGTCACTCGGCGGCCATCTTTGAAACACCCACTTATTCAGAAAGACAGTATAGGCAGGTGGCTTACGTCAATGCTACCACACAATTGGTTAAATAGGTTAATGCCTGGCAGTTATAAAGCAGACGATTGGCTCTTTTAGTTTGGTATGTTATTATTTTGACGTTTTATTCCAACTGCCATTATTGCGTTTCATAACTATCCCTCTGATTATAGTCAGGGCAAAGTCGAGCTGTAGCTTGCGTGATCGGAAACGGTGTCACAAGGCCATGTTTAGTTCATCTCTTTTTCTGAATGTGTTTTCCAGGCCACAGAGATGCTGGTTCACAATGCACAGAACCTGATGCAGTCTGTGAAGGAGACAGTCAGGGAGGCTGAGGCGGCCTCCATTAAGATCCGGACAGATGCAGGTTTCACCCTCCACTGGATCAGGAAGACTCCCTGGTACCAGTAAGGAGGAGCGGAGGCCATTGTTCCTCCTCCTTTGCCATGTTCCAGGAGGGGGATCTGTAACCCCAGCAACAGATTAAATTGACCCCACCCCCCACCCCCCCACGCAGCGCCTAACCCTAATATGCTAATATGGAGATCAGAAAACACTACACTAGTTCTAAACTGCTTGCTAAAAGTGGCTGTGGTTTTATTTAAAGGAGCAGTACTATCAGACAGTAAACATTTTGTCATTAAGGAAAACAATTTTCAAATGTGTGTGGAAAAATGTGTTCAAGAGCTTATTTTCAGAAACCCCAAACTTGTGTCAGAAACCCCAAACTTGTGTATATAAATATATATATTTTGATTCCAGGTTGGTTTTTCCTATTGGTCTCTTTAAGTTAAGTTTTCATAGCAAGAATTTCTCTAAATCATTTTTTATAACTTTGCCTTGTTTATTGTATGTAATATTCAACATTCATTCACATTTGCAATGATAAGCACATGATGTCATGATTAGCTGTTCATGTATAGTATATGCCTACAAACAGTAGGTGTATACTCTGTTCACACAAAATATACTCAGTGATGTTTACACTACACAATGAACACACAAATAGAAACTGAAAAAGAACATGCTTTGCATTTTATTTTGCATAATGTAGTTGTATCATTGTTTTCCCTGCTTAGAGATATTCAGCAGAAAACCTTTTTTTAATTATCACTGTTCCAGGGTCAGCAATACAAGCTGGATATTAAGGGCTATTTCATTTTTTATAATAATAATGTCAATACTTTGCAAAGTATTTTCTGGGTGTATGGTTTGTATTTCACACATTTTCAAATTAAATATTTTCACAGTGAACATAGAAAATCTTTTGATTATGATCTTGTTTGTCATTTAGTTTATATGACTAAAAGAAAAACAAGATCAAATTGATGAGAATGTGATTGTGCATGCATCATTTCTTTGTGTGTGGGGGTGTGCACAACTGTTCTAGTGACATAGATCTCACTGTTGGGTAGTCGAGCCTTCTTTTGTTACCCAAAACGTACTGTAATTAGCACCAGGTTGGTGCTGTGAATCTGGAATTTGCATTCCAAGGATGTGCCAGCTCGTACCTTGGGGAAATAACCATTACCAGCACAATCTGAACAGTTTGTTTTTGTTAAACATTTATTTTGTAAATGGTTCATATGTTAATTTATAAATGACTTTATCAATTCTGGCAAGTCACATAGCTCCATGCAAATTACAATATGTTTTGCATAACACAGGCTACATTTAAAATAAAACCATATTAAGGTGAAGAAATGCCAAGTCCGACCAGAGCTATGCAAAGCCCTGCTAATACATTGTTCACAGTTTTGTAATAAAGCATTTTATAGCACTTTATCGTTTCGCGTTTTTTCACTTTTTCTCCAAAATTGGCACGCAATGTCGGTTCCACAGTAAGTGGTTCAACTTGGCAGCGATGAAATACCTCTCTGCTGATCATACACTTTATTATATCATTCTTACCTCTATATTCAAGTTCCATACTGATAAGATAAGTCCGATGAAATACCTCTCTGCTGATCATGCACTTGATTAGATAATTATTACCTTTATATTCAAGTTCCATACTGTTAACAAGAGAAGTCCATCCCCCACCGCCTCCCCCCACAACTAAGAAGCCTGAATGTACATCTCAGTATCCGTATTAATCAGAATAACATGTATTTTGAAAACCAAGACACGTTAACACTAAAGAAAATAGACCTACGGTAAGATGCAATTTTGTTATTCATACCTACCAGCTATATAAAATTGTGAACAGGGCGAGTTAGCTATCGTCTAGCTTGCTATGTATGCTAACGCTGCTACCGGTAATGTATGGTGACTCGCAAAAAAAGACAAATACAGATACTGTGTTACAGGTTAGTGTGGTTGGTTGGTTCCACCAGAAACATCTACAAGAACAACAGTTGAATGCTTATGTGTGTACTATGAGCATTTAACTTTTTAACAGCGATGCTAATGACAGCTAACTGACAATGATGCACATCACGATAGAAAATACAGTACGGTACTATGGTAGAGAATAATATCACTACATAGAACGCGATGTGTTCAGGCGACACGATCTCCTTTTTAATTAGATAATCCATGTTGGCTGGTGACCTACATGTTAGCTTGGCTAAGCTAATATGCTAGTAGTGACCATGTTTACATACATTCAACACGTTCTGTGTGCGAAGCCAATGTGTTTCGTGTGACTGGCTAAAGCATGTCCTAAAGCATGTCCTAAAGCATGTCCTAAAGCATCTCAACCGAATTTGCAAATCAACCCATGTTCGAAAGTGCGCTTCAAAGAAGTTGGAACTTAAGTAGACAATTACATGATTGGATATTTATATGCACCGCCCTTCGATTATACTGTCCAATCAGTATCGACTATATGGGTAGAACAGTATTCCGTTATAAAATTGTACTTGGAAAGCACAAGCACGTTGCCTTGTGTAAGGGTTAGTAGACATTTGATTATTCCATTATTATAGTTTATTATAGTTTAATATTATTTAAATAAAGAACCGGCAAAACGAGTGAACTTTGTGAACATGCCAACTGCAAGGTAAGCTTTTCTTTAGTGCCCGTGTAATAATCTACAGTCCATACTGTCAGACTCTCTTGGTGGTTTTAATGTCAGTGTGATTAAAATATTGTAAACGGCTTTGAGATTACAGCAATCTTCAATTATATACTCTGGAGATAGAAATTAGGCCTACATCTCTTGAGATTATTCATGAGTTTAATTGTAATTATTAACGTCTTTCAGTTACCAATTTTCAAAGTTTAGAAAGTAAGTCTCCAGTTGTCAAGAACAGACTTTGACCATCCGCACAACACCACAGAGAGTGCTAACATTTGTCACCAAAATGCGTTATTTGTGAAATCCATTTTAAAGGAGTTTGCGCTCTGCATGTGTGCAGTAGGCTCAGGGCCTGGGCCTGAAACTGCTGAATGACACACGAGCACCACATGTCAGGTTCAGCTTGCTTGAGCACAAGTTTAACTCATAGAGTTGCACACTGTGCTTTCTCTTATGAGTTGGTTATTAACTCATTATTTATATTTCATAAAGGTGTCTTATTTTAAATGTTTTTGACAGCTTTCAGTTCATGACAGCAAATTCGAGACATGTCTTTTCCTTAATGTATCACAGTAAATTATGTCCATGTTTCTAGTAATACTACGACTTGGAAGTGTCCTTAGTTCTACTGGCTAAAACAACAATTCCACTGTCAATAGGCTGTTTAGTAGTTTGGCAGTTTAGAGAAATGGTGTGAGAATCACCCCTATAGGCTTTTATATAGTATTTTATTTGTAACTTCACAAGGATCACCATCTACACATATTCACAGTTCACTCTATGCTTGTGCTTATAGAGTGAATTATAATGTTGTGAAAGCTGTTCCATAGACGACACATGTTGATATGAGAATAGGCCTTTGACTAAACCCACTTCTATTTGGGCCTTCTACAGCCGCAGGGCATATACTGTATAGAGTACTGAAACTCAGTTCTCTTGTTAAAGGGGGCAGTCTGCAGTTTGTAAGGCTCCAGACACACAGTACACTAAATGCTGCCATGGGTTCACCTTTTCTCGTTTAATGATTGCACAGGGAACACGTTCCAGTAAAGTGCTTTTTATATTAGAACAGAAGCACAAATGCAAACACTGTACCTAACCCTGAGTACCTGGTTCATGTTTATAATGATTGATTCGTTGTTGCTGTTGTTCTGCTGCTCATGTCCAACGTCTTTGCTCCTTCCAAGATGCATGTAGATGTGTCAGATCACTTAATAATCTAAATGAGTGATTCCATGATTATGATTTGTGGTTCCAAAAAATGAACAATGCCACTGACATGGTGTATTGGATGGAAAGAAAGACTACTTCTATTCTAATTCTGTTAAGTGAATGTGAGCATTCGCTCACGGGCAGATGCAATTGCATTACAATAACTCTTTGTCTTCACACAGTGAAAACACACTTTTCGGGATGGGCAATCCCCTGCTAGACATTTCAGCTGTTGTGGACAAAGACTTTCTTGACAAGTAAGTTGTAACAAGCTCAGAACAAAGTGCTTTTATTGTTTAATGGCTGCCATCACTACTCTGCATTCAGCTCATCTTAACACAAGAGTTGTTTCCTGAAAGGTACGGCCTGAAGCCCAACGACCAGATCCTTGCTGAGGAAAAACACAAAGCCTTGTGAGTATAGCCTTCACACTCACACCATGAGAGGTTAAAGTTAAGCATTGCATTGCCCCATGTTGGCCTCTTCACATGGCAAAGCACTACTCGAAATAGCTGTTATAAATCTTCCTTCCGGAACTAGGGGGGGTGCATTTGATTTTCACTACGTGACACTCCCACATTTCTCGCATAATAAGAAACCCGTACAGTGAGCTACTACAGCTTGAGGGCAATAAGCAACCCACCTTCAGATGGACATAAAACTGGTTTTGCATTACTTTTTAGCCTCTATTTATTCTGAGAGAGGTTTTGCTGACAGTGCAAGCTATTTTTTCCTCGCCTGCCATTACTAGAACAGGCTACAGTAATAGTATAGCTTGCTATGGGTCTGGTTCACCTACTCTGACAAGACCGTTTTGTTTTTTAAACAAATCAATTGACATTAAAACATTTTTCATTGTATCCACACATAGTATGGCCATGGTATTATGTCAACAGACATGACGATGATATAAAATTAAAAGTAATTGTTGTAATTAACCTTGTATAGTAGAAATACACATTGTATAGCACCTTTCATACAAGAATTACAGCTCAAAGTACTTTACAGTGAATAGATTACTTACACATATATCGGTAAATGCTAAACAATGAAAACAGAAAAATAAGGATAAAATGCCATCATTTTGCCTTAAACCTTCCAAACTAGTTTGTGTTTTTTCTGCTGTGTCCAAAACAGTCAGACCATCCTGTGAAGTTTTTTTTTATTTTATTTTTTATATATTTAAAAAGTCTGACAGATACCATTTGACCTGAGGACATGCAATTTGTCAAATATATTCTTGGCATTGAAGTCTGAAAGTTCTACTTTAGTGTGTTTTTGTTTTTTTTGTAGTTAAAGGGAAAGGTTATTTGATTTCCTCTGAACCCTCTCTAGGGTTGCACATGTGCCTTTTCAGTTGACCAGGGACCTAATACATTCATGGCATTTGCTAAAGTACATTTATTTCCTTAAAACGGACAGACCCCTTCTAGTGTCTGTTTGAATAATTCGGATCGAGTTTCAGAGGCAAACAAATATTGTTGCTTTATTGTCAGTAATGGGCTTGATTAGTATTCCGCTTATTATTCCAGCCATTATTGAATGTGCAAATGAAATTAATATAAAGCCTGTTGTGGTTTATTACATGGATGGATGGATCAAAAGGCTTAATTTGGTCTTATCTGTCAGTGTTTGTCTGTGTGGAACTTTTGTTTACTTTGTTTTATTAATTTCGTATCTAGAGTATTCCTTTTTCTTTATACAAGCAGTGTAGAATGTTGACTGGATTCAAACAAACATTGGTATTACTTTTCGGCTAACATTATTGTAAATATTGATTGAGTTTGGGTACATTTGGAAGCCTCTTAAGGCAATTTGAATTTTCATCAATTTAAATCCTTTTTTGTTTGTTTGTTTAATTCTGGCACATCCTTATTCCATGTGGTGCTGGTGAAGTAAAACAAATTAAATCCTTCGAATCACTTGAGACAGATTGGCCCTTTTCCCAGTAAGACGCACTACATTAATTACTAAATTATAGTCAGCTGATGCCCTGGTACAGCATTCAGTCAGGCCATACATTACTTTCCATTCCATCGCCCTGGTGAGCGTTCTGGCTTTTGTGTAATTGTATTGAGTATGATTTATGCCAGTTGATGAAGCAGGCCTACAGGCACACATGCATAAGCGGATAGCCTAACACTTGCTATAACCAGACCTGTTGTAATGTAATAATATCATTTTCTACACAGACAGACACTTAAGTTTCTGTTCACAGTTTTAAAGACTGTTGTTTGGTGCATTTCTGATACATTATCTGCTCCGCACCTTCAGCAAAACCTTGCGGCCTACTGGAAATTCACAGCAAGTAAATTTGTTCTTGTATCATTTTTGGACCAGGTCTTGGCAACCAACCTCAGAGCCCACACATTCAGAATTCCTGTATGTCCGGAACAGATGGGTCGGGTTTTATTCAGATGTGTTCCCGTTCTGGCATACTTACTGGGTTTTCTATTAATTTTGAGGAAGCTAGCCAAAAATGATCGAGCACATGTAAACTAAAAATCTCTAATAGCCCTATAACAGGTTCTAATGTACAATGTTTGAGATGCAGGAGAAGTAATATTGTCTCGCGAAGCAAAATCAATGTAGTGTTTAGGATTTACAATGAAATGCAGTATAAAGGTGCTTTCGCTGTCGGACATTGTTTAGTGTGTGTGTGTGTGTGTGTGTGTGTATGTGGGGGGGGGGGGGGGGGGGCATATAAAA
>JAODLL010000011.1:1036544-1062073 GCA_026546735.1 Forbesichthys agassizii
CTCTCTCTCTCTCTCTCTCTCTCTCTCTCTCTCTCTCTCTCTCTCTCTCTCTCTCTCTCTCTCTCTCTCTCTTGCTCGCTCCACACGTTTGGAGCAAACAGTGCCACCCTCTGCCTGGCGCATGCAGGTCCCAGAATATAATGCATTAAATCCTGCAAAAATTTTAAGGGAAAATAATATGAAGTCATGGCGACCGGATTACCCAGCATCCTTTTAGCACGGCCTAATTAAGGACAACACCCTAGCCGTCAGAATGGTGGGGGGTGGTGGTGGTGTGTGTGTGTGTGGGGTGCTGCTCTGCTGCCGGAACCGACCGGGTTATTAAAGGGACCCAGCACATTTGTTGTCTCCACATTGTATAATGGCACGGCCATGTACTTGTGTACTTGGTAACGGTGGAGGAGGGGAAGCTCAGTGGTGACTGTCGGCCGATGATTATGTCACCTCGCTCCTCAACTGTGTGCTAATCAACAGGCACCGCGCGCTCGTCGCGGTCTGCTATAGAGAGTCAGAGGAAAGGGGGACAATAACTCGTTCGCTCTACTGTATATATCTTTCTATCTATTTATTAATTTATATATTTATTTTCTTAAAATGTGTCTCATTCTCTGCCATCTCCTTCCATCCGGCCATAATGTTCCAGCGATGAGAAATGTCCTATTCACACTGTGTTCCTTACCGGCTGCTACACTGGTGAAGGGGGGTGGGGGGTGTGAGAGAGAGAGATAGAGAAAGAAATGGGGGTAGAGAGAGAGAGAAAGAGAGAGAGAGAGAGAGAGAGAGAGAGAGAGATGCTCGGTGGCAGGCATCGAATGGGAAAAGCACATCTATTTCTGAAGGAGGGGCCGTTTGCTGTAAGCGCGGGCGAAGAAGATAATTATTGATTTGAAATAAGAAAAGATAAGGCTCAACCTTGAGCCGAGCGGTCCGACGGCAGCGCGCCGAACAGAATAATTAATGGGGCCCGCCTCGTGTCGGGACAAGCTTTCACGCGGAGACGAGCGCATCGATTTTCAAACAGATAAACTGCGTAACCCTTTGCGAAGGGTTTGACAAACACTTTAATTGGGGACGGGATGTTTGGCGCGGTGGCGCTGGTGAAACAGCAATATTCCTTACCCTTTTCCATCTCCGAGCTCTGCTTTCCCCCTCCGTCTCTTTGACCTATGGAAACAATTACTGGGCATTAGGACTTGTACTGCCTCCAGACTTCCAAAGGAAGGTTGGTGTTAAAGCAAGCATGCGCGCGAGCACATGCACATGCGCACGCACACGCACAAGCGCACACACACTTTGATTGGGAGATTCTAATCATTCTCGGACCTGACTCCACTCCAGATGCTAGGATTACTGAGGCCTTTTAGCTACATGGGACCCCTTCACTGTGTGTGTGTGCGCGTGCGTGAGAGAGAGAGAGAGAGAGAGAGAGAGAGAGAGAGTTTGGGAGAGAGGGAGAGAGAGAGAAGGAGGTGCAGAGAAAAAGATTGATTTGCCTGTTCAGATGTTCTGTACCGGCTCGCTGTAGTTGGAGCCGAGATAATTTTCTCCCCCCCTTCCCAACACAACTTCACCCCCTAATCCATGAGTAGAGCAACAGTGGAAGTGTTGGTGCTCTTAGTCTTTCCCTGATTGGTGGAGGGGTGGGGGAGGGGTGGCGTTTGATCATGAGCACCCCCCCCCCCACCTCCTCCGCTCCTCTGTCCTGTCCCCGTGATTTGTAAGCTGTTTAAACGAGAACGAGGCAATTAAATGAGGCTGGCGATAGGGACTGTGGGTAAAGGGGGGGGGGGGCCACGGTGATCATTAGCGATGAATTACCCACCGTGCGCGCTCAAGCACTCGGGACTTTTGGGGGCGAGACCACTCCCGAGGCCCCCAGATCCAATCTAGCCATTGATTAACAGAGACCTGCTCTTCCTGCGGAATCACTCGATGGGGATTTTAGGGGCACTCATCCGGTCTCATTGAGACGGGCTAACATCAAAGGGGAGCGGCTAAAGAGGGATCAGCTAAATGGGCTCGCCGTGCCGCGCTCCGTGTAAGACTCTTAGAAGAGCAAACCTTGAATTATGGCCTCATGTTAAATAATCTACTCTGTGGAGGGGCTTTCCTTCTTGTTCTTTGTTTTGTGTGTGCGTGTGTGTGTGTGTGTGTGTGTGTGTGTGTGTGCGCGTGCGTGAGTGTGTGCGTGCGTGCATGGGGCAAAAGATAAGCTTGTATGTCATTCAGGGCAGAGAGCACTCATGGTACATTTGGAAGCTGTAGTGTTTCCCTTGATGGGGGGGGGGGCAACACTGGGGGGGCTCCTACCCCTGGAATGTAAACATGATGTTCTTTACTGTGTGTGTGTGTGCGCGTGTGTGTGATCTTAACTCGGCAGTTCAAACCGCCGCAGCCAAAATGTGAGGCATTACACGCGCAATACGACTAGGCAACCCCCCCTCGAATACACATAGTACATATTCGCTTTGCTAATTCCCTGATTAAACTTGATTTAATCAGTGTCAATAAGTGCCTGCCGTTAGTCACAAATCAGAAAATGACACAGTGCCCCGCTTTGAACTGAAGTGTCTTTAAAGTAGGTGGTGGTGAGGCGGGAAGGGAGGGGGGGTCTTGTACAACAAGAGAGGCCCACCGGGCATTAGCAGAATAGACCGCATACTTGGAATTGTTCGTCTGTTGAAGAACAGACCACGGTTTTTGGAAAAGCGTAGGTTACTGGCGGGGAGGACATTTTGTCCAAAACAATCTCTTTCTCGCACTCCCACCAACCAAAACACAGTGTGTGCTCAAGAGACCGCATTAGAAGGAAAGGGGGGGGGGTTCTCTCTCTAAATGGCTTGGGGGAGGGGGGGGGGGTGAGATGCAGAGGAGGGAGACCGTTTACGTTGTCACTGCTCTGGGATCACATGATGTTTAAGAGCATAAAGGTCTCGAGGCAGCTGCTCCTTTTCGGATAGTATTTTCAAGGCGTCTAAGAGCGGGGCCCCACGTTGCCTGCATTGACAAGTGGAGCAAATACATCTGGCAAGAGGGGGGGGAAACAAAAAGAGCTCAAATCCTCAGAAGCTGTGTTGTCTATTATAACTGGGTTCTGGAGTCCCTTGGCTGGTTTGGTGTAATAAACATCCACAGTACTCAAATTCTTCCTTTGTCAATGAGTCATAACAGGTGTCTGAGGAAGGATTTTCATTTTTCTCTGTTAGCATATTTTCCACTTGCATGGAAAGTTTTTTTTTTTTCTTTCTTTCTTTCTTTCTTTCTTTCTTTCTTTCTTTCTTTCTTTCTTTCTTTCTTTACTAGAAACATGTTGCCCTGGGTAGCCCCTTGCCATACATTGCCTTGAGACACAGATACACTCCGTCTTTGAAGCAGAAAACTTTACTTTTACACTTCTTCCACAGAAAGCGATGTCCGGTTAGCAACCGACGTGTTGGGAAAGCCATGCTGCAGTTTACATACAAATAAACCCTCGCTGAAAACTCCTATGTAAACCCCTCTCAACATGCTACTGTATAATGTGGGTGTATTTCCCAGATCCAGCCCTGGAGTTAAATCTTAATCAACTAAACCTGGAGTCTCTGACCTCCATGAGCATCTGAAATGAAGATGGATTTTTTAAAATGTTATATCCTGTACTGGGGAAATTAAATGGCACAGTGTGGACTTTACATAACCAGGAACCCGGTGGGATTATACTTGGCATTTTGTGAACAACCTCCCTGACTCCCTGTTTGAGGTGGAATTACACGTAAATCCGCAGGGAGCGATACGGTGTACCTCGACCCATTCACCATGTCATTGGAATGTTTCCCTGGTGTAAATACACTTTGATATGGACCGTTTTCAATTCACAGTTAAGGAGAGGAAAGAAAAGAAAATATAAGAAAACACCAAGGACCTCTCGATGTGGCACATGATCTTGACGGCAGTTAGCTCAATTTCCTTTGCTGGGTGGACACGTTTATACAGCCAGCCCTCTGGGGAAGCTGTTTGTGTGAACGATGTGGAGAATACACATTTTTCATGTTCTCAGCACCGTGGATAAAGAACCCTATCTCACCGCATAGCTTAGGCTTTGCATCACGTTACTGTACGCCTATAAGGACATAATATCCACAGCTATTGAGGGCTGTGATGGTGAAGCGATGGGGGAAAATAATGTTATTAGTAGTGACTAGACACTATTGGGGTGTCCCGGAAGTTTATGTTTTAAAATGTGGTTTTGTTAACTCCCTGAGTCCCAAACGCTGTCTCTCTTTTCAGGACTTATTTAGTTTAGTCTGTTGTAGATATTCTAAAGTCCTGCTTTGCATTACCGTCAGTCCAATCCAACTGTCTCTCTCTCTCTCTCTCTCTCTCTCTCTCTCTCTCTCTCTCTCTCTCTTCCTCTCTCTCTCTCCCTTTCTCTCTCTCTCTAGGAAGTTATTCTGGCTATGAGTTGTCATGCACATGCAGTTGTCAATGCAAGACCATAATACCTCCAGTTCTGAGTTGTTTGAAAAACATGCCCTACAAAATGGCTGACTTCAACACTGTCTATATGACCGGCCTTTTAGTGTGGCCGTGACATTTGGGGAAAAAAAAGAAAATGTATATATATATATATATATATATATATACACATGTTCTTAATTAAGTGAGGCCTACATTACCAGTTATTAAAATCTTGTTATATCAAGCACATAACGTTGTATGCTGAGACTGCCATTAAAGATAAAGTCAAATGTCAGCTCTTGAGGCTGGGGGGTTATCTACAGTATGTGCCATGGGGTGTTGGCTACAGTAATATTGCCTGTACATAGCATGCATGGTCTAATGTCCAGTGCTCATTGAAATCTGTGTGTGGCCTGCGTGACCCGGTGCCCACAAGAGAGTGCTCCTAGGGTGGGTAAACCTTAACAGAGATCCCGGTCGGTGCTGCAGCTACACTTCCACGGTACCATACGCGTCCAGGTTGGATATCCGGTACCTACGGTACTGTACAAAAACGAGTATCGTCATGTTTTCAGAATTTTGCCATCGACTTGGTACCGAAGTAGCGGTTCTTGTGACATCCCTAACTGCATTATTAAGGCCCCCAACAACCCCTTTGGTTGGTTTGAAACACAACCTTTCCATTATTGTTTGCATGGCTGTATAAGGAGGGGTAGAGATGTGTGCGAGCTTAGGTGCTCTGTAGCTGGCGAAGTGGAGAGCCTCACAGCGCTATAGGTGTTGTCAGGGACAACCCAACAAAAATGGTAAGAGGACACAATAACAGAAGTGTGGCATATCACGCCTGGATTCCATCGGGCGCATGTGCACTGCGTTTCGGTTCCAACATGGGTTTGTTCCGTCCTCTCGAGATGTCAACTTCCACCAGGAGCATTGCAGAAGCGGAGCGCTGCTGGGCAATTGTATTGGCAACAGAAACATTTTAGCCTGTCTGGCATTGACTTTGTTTTTAAGGAAGATAATTAGCAGGCTACGCATTTCTACTCCACACCTTGCTCGACAGCGTCTGATTTGTGATGTCATAGGCCGTAACGCCATGTTTCTGCAACTTATAAAACGAACCTCTCGTCATCCATGTCAAATCCTTCTCGCTTCTGGCTTCCTGCCACCGACCTGGCCGTGGAATCCGTCAAAAAACAGACACAACGCTCATCTTTAGCCAGGCAGGGCGGAAAGATGCATCTGAATCTCTCCCTCTCTTCACATTTCAGGTTTGAAGAAATCGTCAAGAAGAGCAAAGTTGAGTACCATGCCGGTGGCTCCACCCAGAACTCTGTGAAAATCGCCCAGGTTAGTGTTTCCGACGGCCCCGTCCGCGGCGCCTGAACGTGTTGTTTGAGCATACAGCGGTGTGTCTGTAACCCCAGCCCTGTGGTGTGTGCCTAGCTGCGGGTTGTGTTGACACATTACACTTTCAGGAGGTGCAAATTTATTAATAATAATAATAATAATAATAATAATAATAATAACTTTTAATAATAGATTTATATAGCGCCTTTCACAAACCCAAGGACGCTTAACAAACAAAACTGAGGGGGGGGATTAAAGCCCATAGGCCTCATTGAAGAGGTGTGATTTTTGTGTCTTGAGCTGTGTTGTAAACATTATTGTGGAGGAGGCAGAGAAGGCAGAAGGCGCTGTCACCAAATGTCCGGAGCCTGGATTTAGGGACATCAAGCAGGTCTTTGTCAGAAGACCGCAGGGACCGTGACTGGGTGTAGGGATGGAGCAGATCTGTGAGGTACCGAGGTGCAAGTTCATGGAGAGATTTAGTCAAATTTATCAGACATTTCCCTGGAAGGAGGGAAAAAATACGAGTGGGGGACGGGGGGTTGGGGGATTCATAATATTTGGTATCTTATCGCCGTGGCCTAATTTCCTCAGACATATCAAACATCAATTAGGGAGAATTACAAGTAGATGCAAATAACATGTCACAACAAATTATATGCAACAAACGCTGATCTTCTCGCTGGGTGTTAGACAGATTTTAGCATCTAAAAAGAAATTGGTGGCTGTCCAAATTTAAAATCGTAAAGAAGATTATTCTCTGAAATCTTTATTTTATTCTGCTATACGTCTGTGAATTTGACATGCAGTGCTTAGCTGCTGATAAGGCGCTGGTCTGCTGACAATAAACAAAGAAAAATCCTCCACGAAGAATAATTCTCTTGGTGAAATGAGTGCAGAAGTTAATTGACAGGCCGATGTTTGTGAAAGCACAGCCATTTGTGTGTGTGTGCGTGCGTGCGTGTGTGTGGTTTGCACAATGGAGATACAGAGAGTGGGAGAGAATGCCACTCGGGCTGTCAGCATCAACATGCTTTGGAGACAGTAAACATCCGTTTTAAAGGGCTGCTCACCTCATGCAAACACTGTTTAATTATGAATATCGGAGGCACAAAACTCATTCAAGTGATTATCCACCAACTTGATGTTGAGTCATTGAGATCCACTCACCGACCCCTCTCTGTTATATTCTGTATGGTTAATGATTTAGATTTTTTTATTTATTCATTTATAAAACATTGATTTAGAAATTTCTTTACTTTAGTTGGTTTGATTTCAATTATCGCTTTAAAACATTCTCATCCCAATTTTCCTTTGCAGATTATCTCTGCCCTGTCGTAATTAGTTGTAAGACATCGAAGGCCGTTTGGGTTAAGATCTTATGTTTAATTTAGGGAGGCATCGAAAGAACTGCCTCGGGGCATTTGGCCTCCTTTGCAAATACCCTGAATATATGTATTTTATTTATGTCTGCTCATTGCCACCGGTTAGAGAATCTTCATGTCTAGCCCTTTCCAAAGTTTTCACTTAACTGAAGTGCGTGGAGGACCCAAGTCAGACTACATTTTAGTGCGTTTAACTGTATGTGCCTTGACACTCCCCTTCCAAATGTGCAAAGCTAGTTCAGAAAAACTCAAAATTACAAGGATTTTTTTTCCTCCCCGACCAACAGAATTCTGGGAAACATGTCGATATGTACCTTGAAGCAATACCTTTTTCACGTTACACTTTTCAAGTGAAGGTGTTATTTTAAGAAGAAAAAAAAATGTATAATGCATAACCGGGGGCTCCGAGATTATCACATTGTACCACCTGCAATATGTGAAACTTCAAACCGTGCCGTATTGTGGAAGTTGGACCTTCAAACGCGAATGATATGCACTGCAGCTCTGAATCCACATCAAAGGAGCCCAGTGCCCAAATGAGATGCTCGATCCATGGGCAGGTATGCTCAGGAGCACCCATGGCCGCTGGAAGACGGACAGAGGCTTTGCCCGGGAACCGCTGTGCATGCTGGGAAAAGCCCGGAGAGTAGGAGGATAACTGGCTCGCCAGCAGAACAGACTGTTCCTCCAGAATCCCAACCCGCCTCTCTCACCCCTGCCAAAGGTTAAATACTACCGTTTCATCCCGGCTTAGATTCATGCAGCCATCAAGAAGAAACGCCAGAGCTTTGAGAACATGTAGAATCAATGGTAATTGGATTTTGAGAACGAGAATTGACTGAACCGAAGCTCAAGCGGATAAGTGTTGTTTCCCCTCTCACTGTAACTGCCGTCTCTGGGCCCGCTCTCCGATCAAGTCTGTCTGCCGCCACGATTGTTGGTTGTCATCTGGTGCCGTCAGTGCTATCTATAGCCGCAGGTCTGTTTTGTGTGCGTAAATATAGTACGATACATCCTGTATCCCTTTTAGTCAAAGCACACGTCAGGACACACACTTGACTTCCCCCCCATAACGTGGGGGTGAGGTGTGGTGGGGTGGTCGCTGGAGGTTTGCGTTGTTGCCCGCGCCAACAGTAAGCCCTAAAGGGGCGTCCTGCATACAGACCCTTTCTTCACACAGCGCTAGGTGGGCTGCAAGGTAGCGAGGTGGCATCAGTGCCACCCCGTATATATGTGCGAGCTCACACATGCATGTATGCACGTGTGCACACACACACGCACACGTTCTACACATCAAAGGCTTCTGCACAGGTGGGGGTGGGGGGGGGGGGGGGACAGTCACAATTCTTCTTTTTGTGTGTGTGTGTGTCATTCACACCGTTAAGCAGGATGAAATGTGGCCACTCTGGGCATGTGATCTGAGATTTGGTACTGCACAGTGTGCACAGTGTTTATCCTAGGTGACAGAATGGGATTTCTTTCCTTTTTTTCTTTTTTAAGGAAGGGGATGTGGTGGTGGTGGTGGGGGGGGGGGTCCACAGAGTCAGTTAACTGGAGGGCCGTATCAGGAAGCACAGTCAATTCATTTAGACAGAACATCAAAGTCGCCCAATAGCTCCTCAGGGCCTCGAGATTGAAGTCTGAGTAGAGACAGGCTCACAGGGAGTTAACTCAGCTACCAGGGAGGTAGAGCATACCCAGAATGCAAATGGTGTGCTTCTTGTGAAAGCGTGTGTTTTCCTTACGATGCACACAAGGTTTGATTTCTTAATGGAAGTAACCTTAATGGAAGTAACCTTACGTCTTTCTTCTTTCTTTTCCTTAGTATTTTAAATACATTTTATTTTAGTATTTACTCCGCCTTCCCCCCTTCCTCTATTCAACGCATGGAACAAATTGGCTTGACGAAATGCACTAGCTGTGAACCAGTGACACGACCGTCGTGATTAACCACGTTCTCTGGCCTCGTGTGATGTTTGGAGTCGGCATCATCAATTCCCCCACGACGTCTTAATTATTGTTTAGAAAGTAAAGGCTTTTGAAAAATCTCCCCCTGTCCCTGTTATGGTTATGATGCCTGTTTAACATTTCCTCTGACTTTGTCAATGGTGGGAGGGGGTGAATGGGGGCCCAGGCTTGGACCGCATCGTGGCACTCTCAATTGGAAACGCATGTGCGTGGCACCGATGAACGTTCCGTTTGGAAAGCAGACAAGATCCCACAGCACTCCTTGACTGGACTTGGAAAAGGCCTCCCCAGCTCATATGTTGCAGCAGGGATACTTAAACGAGGCTTGATGTCTCGTCGTACACTCTGACTGATTTCTCGGGGTGAAAATATTCCATGACCTAATGCTGCGCTTGTACAGCTCGCTTTGTTAAATAAATAAATAAGTCCGTGGGGCGCGCTCCTTTTCGCAGACTAAAATAAGAAATGTGGACGCCTGTTACCACTTAGTCTGGTGGATAGTCGGGAGGAAAGAGGAGAGCTTTTGTGCTCAAACTCTGCGGTTGAGATTTCAGGTGGATATGCTTACCTCCCACCCCCCCCCAAAAGAAAAGAGACTGACGGACAGACAGTTGTTCATGGCATGCTCATCACATTATATTTGAAACTTCACTTTTACTCCACTCCAATATTCCCAACTATGTTCATTACTTGCTACAGAGTTAACTGATTCTTCAACATACTGTAAAAATACAATAGCTCCTTTGAGAGAAGGGTGGGACTCCAAGGACACCACTGATACATACTGTATATCTCCAACTAACTGACCATCTGTCTACATTGTATCCTATAAAGCAGCTATTTTAATTATTATTTCCCAACTTTAGTGACATACCACTATAATAACTATGTAATGGGTTTAGGACAAAATATACTGTGTGTATACTGTGCTTTTGTAAGCCGTATTCAACCTCTATGGTTCTCTAATGTGCACTTTCTGGGGTGGACTGACCACACAATAATGTGCAGAGGTGAACCCAATTAAAATGTATGTTTAAAACAGAAGCACGCTACATTAACACTTTTGTTATAGTGCATTTAATACCAGATACTACATGTAATATTATCGGGTGACTTAGTTCCTTTTTCAGCAATGCTATTGTTACTTTTGTACAAGAAAATTACTTGCTGACTTTTGGCAGTATTGGCATATACGTTTATTTATGGGGCCTTTGAGGGCTTCAATCATTCTTCCAATTCAACTAATTCCTGAGCTGGTTGGAGCTAAAAATGTAACTTTAATGTTATTCCCTTTGTTCCCTTTGTTCATTTGATATATTTTGGATCATTTCAAGTGCGGTGCTGTGAGCAGTGCAGATCCTAGCACAGCTGTACTGAAATGAGCATGCTAATGGCTGATTAAGAGCTGAACCCCTGTGAGCCTTTTAGGTTCTCACCACAAGCCTCTCAAGCACACGTCTGTTAAAGCAAAGCCTCTTGTTTGTTTTAAGACAGGTTAATTGCCGCACTACCATTATAGCGCCAGTCTCTTGGCTGTTTTACGGCGCCCATGCAGGGCCTAGGCTATTCATCCCCATTTCTGAGCGGTGGAAGGTCACAGTCGATTAAGCTCTTTTGAGAGAGAGAGAGAGAGAGAATGTAGGAACCAAATGGAATTTAAAAAAAAAGAATACAAAAAAAAGCCTGCCTCCAAATTCCCACTTCTGCTCCTCAACATTCCAGGTGTACAAGCAAATGCGCTGGATGTGAGCTCCATTTGTTTTTGTTCTCCCCCCCCCCCCTCCACACTTGTGAGAGCTGGAGGAAAGCGACACCTCATTCGCTTTGATGAGCGATGTGCTCATGCGTGGGTTTCAATGTCACGCCCGCCACAAGGCAGCTGTGAAGCTGCCGCTCGTTCCCGCATCGCCATTTACCCCGTGATGAAGTGGAGAGAGACCTCTATTGGTTCCGCACAGATCCCGGCCCATCGCAACTATGTGGTACATACCGCACGCACACCTTTCAAGCAAGGCAGCCCTGCACGTGCCCCCGCCCCTACCCTCGACTATATTGTGACTGCGCGTCACAGTTAATACCAGGATGTGGTAAATCCCTGGCTCTGTGATGACAAGGGGAACGGCTGACTGTGGCTTTAACCAAGACGATTTGTTAACAGCTGTAGGCGCCCCCTTCCCGCAGATCCACTCCTATTTATGTTTTTTTTCCCCCAACCCCCACACCCCACATTTAATTTGACTTTTATGCGAAAATAATTAGCTTCATTTTATTTGCCTCTCAGTCGCACCATATTTGCGTTGCACCAGCGAGAAATGGCGCAGATCGTTGTATAGGTGACATATTACCATCCCCGTCGAAGCTAATTTGCCATCAAATTTGCGAGTTAATTTGAGCCGCCAAAGGGAAGATGTGGAGAGTAGATTGTAACTCATAAGTATGCATTGGAAACAGTGTTGATTAACATTGAGGGCTCGGGAGACCGACCCGCTCGGCGTGTATTGCTGGGCCTTAGAGGTTGGTAGCGGAATTGAATGGGAAGTCTTGCATAACGCGGAAGAAAGATTCGTACCGTCAAACTGCTTTTTTGTTTTGGACGTTCCCCCGCCACGGCTCTTGGGTAATTCTGAGTGAAGCTTAAAAAGACCTGTGAAGGCGGTTAGCCACACGCAGACCTGGCAGCATGCTCACTTGACGCCGCGCGGTGACGTACAGCACTTTGCATGCCGCACACGTCAGCTGCACACCGCCGCTTCACCGCGGCGACAAGCACGGCTTGGGCAGTTAAGAGAGATGTACAGTTCCGGAATTTACCTTTACCAAGCCCCGCCCCTTTATGCATGTCCAACTGTCTTGTTTTCCTGTAAAGGCCGCCGCCCTCTGGTGGCATCGTTCGGCGGTGCGTCAAGGAATGCAACGTTCAAAGTCAAATTGACGGAGGAGCTCAGAAACCTGCAGATATTCAGCGCATGCTTAAGGCTTGATGCCCAAGAAACAGAACCACGTTCTAAACCTTGGCGTTGGCGCGCTTCAGACGCCGCCAGTGGGTGTAGCCCCGTTAAAAAGAACTAGTTCCTAAAACTCCAGCGTCTCTTGACGCGCGTGGATGCCCTCAGTGGGCCGTTGGCCTTAATAGTTTTCTATGGTGTTTTGTCCTACCTAGTTACAGTAACTAGGTAGGACACGTGAAAGGGGCGGGGCTTGGGGAAGGTCAATTGAAGACCATTAACAATGGCTTGTTAAATTAGCTTACACGTTAGTTGACATAGATCAACTGGCAACTGATGAATGATAATGATGGTGCGTTTTACACGACGACATCTCGTGTTTCCCCTCAGGACGTCTGTGGCACTAGTGTTTACTTGGCGCATTCTCAGCATGCTCCACTCTTGCGGTTGAAGTGTTGCATAGCAACTAAGAAAAACAGCCTTAAATATTTTGGTTGACAGGGGTTTTTAAGGAAACGCGGAGCCGCCTGCTATTACTGTTCTTTTCTTCCAAGTTCACAAGTTGAAGGAGCTCCAGTGCCACACAATGAAAATAAAAGCATACTTTGTGTGTGTATCCTTTTTCAAACACATTAATGGCATTAATAGCAGCTAACAGCGTTTTAATGCCGGGCACACTCGCCCCAGTGCGGTTGACTCATCTATTGTAAAGTAAAATCTCGCTTATTGCGTTGGCAGCTGTTTTCAGCTCTACTAATTCAGATGTTTTGTTTTTTTCTTTTCTTTTCTAAACTAAGCTCGTGGGTGATATTATTTTATGGGGGGGGGGGTCTTGCTTCAGTTTGCAAGCAAGGCTGAGGAACTGTGACAGGATGGAGCATTGTGTAGGTGAGTGCAAATTTGAAGTGATGTGCCTCAGGAAAACTGATGGGGATGCAGTGATGGTGGGTGGAGACAGGGAGGGAGGGAGGGAGGGAGGGAGAGAGAGAGAGAGAGAGACTGGATGACGCACAGCAGGTGACAGACAGACACTAATAGTAATGGCTCTTATCAGTGCTGTGCCTGCTACCTCCTCTCACATGGGCACTGACATCCTCCACCCCCTCCATCCAGCAAGAGGGAGGTGAGGGAGGGAGGGGGGGGGCTTGCTTGGCTGTGCAGCCCGCTCAGACGGAAAGAGCCTGCCAAACACGGGTCCCCTCACATATAAATTGCATCATTAACATCGCCTAGATTATTCCAAGCTCTCCCACCGGGGTTTATGGCAGCGCTGGGCTCAACTTCACTGCTTGACTCGTTGAAGACTCTGCTCAGATGTGTGCAGAGATGCAAGCTAGCTCTCGTCGCTCTGTTAGCGGTTTAACACTTCCAAAAGGCTTTCAGAGGCAAGCTGCGGACGACTGTTCACCCGAACAGTTTTATTACATACCCCTCTATAATTATTTGACTTCTGTTCCACCTTCCTCTCGTTGGCACACTCATAATAGTCAGTTGCCATGAATGACTGCCCGCTATTACAGGTGGGAAACCGACTTACCGCAGTGCTTGGTATGTACGTTTGTTTGAATTGCATTTTCTTCGGGCGGGGGGTCCACGATCCTGAGACCCAGCTGATGGCAGCAGTGGAGCTGGGTATAGTAGATTAGTTGGCAGCAGTAGTAGTAGTAATAGTAATTCTTATTATTATTTCTATTTCTATTTTATTTGTGTGCTTTCATAGTACACACAAAACACACGCACAACTGATAAAACAAGAAAACATCAAAATGCAGGTAAAAGAAAGGAAAAATGAAATCAACTAAAATCACGGAGGGCTCTCCTATAAGTATGTCTTAATAATGGATGTAGAGGTGTTCACAGACTCAGCCAACCTATCTTCGGGCAGGCTCATCCAGAGCCTCGGGGCCCGACAGCAAACGCTCTGTCCCCTTTAGTTTTAAGGGTATAGTCAGCTATTGCAAGCTAAATGCTAACATAATAAACTTTCTGTCAAATTCAACAAATATCTCCTCGCATTTTGCTATCTTACCGTTCTCTGTGCGCGTTATAAAAATAATCTGATACTTCGACACAGCCCTGGCTCTGTATGTAGCAACATAAACAAAGTGGCGAACACCGCTCGTTTCAACAAAGCCGTAGCGCTACGCTTTGCTTCCCAATTAATTTCTATGCGTGAGGCGGCACCACAGAGGACCGCAGAGCGATACTGTTTTTGATTTGAGCTTAAAGTTAGCAAGAATGACTGACCCTGCCTTAAAGTCGGGCCTCAATTAAATGGGTAATTACTAGCCGAGGTCAGGGTTAAGCTCCGAGGTAAGGTTGGGACTGCAAACCTTTTTTATATGGTCCTCTTACACTGTTATCCTCCAAGCTACAAGGTTGTACTTCAGCGGGGCAGGGGGGGATATATTACGCAAAGCCTTTTGGCAATTACTCCTCAATGATTATCTTCTCACGGTGTAGTCCTCGTGATTAATCTGGAAGGCCAGAACCCTGCCCTGCCCCCTCCTCGCCTCCTGCCCAATCGCAGCCCTGGCCCTGGTGCTTACCATGCAAGTTTCACTTTCACCTGAACAAACGCCTCCTTTAGACTCACGAGTGCCAACCTTGTAGTTTCACTGACGGTAGTAACACACTCTGCCACAAGAGGAAAACGGGTAGGGGTGGGGTCCGAGAATTGTTAGAAGTGTCGTGGAGGCAAGGTGGGGGGTGTTAGGGGTTGGTGGGGAAGAGACGCTTAATAGTACAGAATAAAGGAACATTTATTTTTGTGCTTCGGTCTGTAACAGCCTCAGGAAATAGCTCAGTCTCTTGATCGGGAGCAAATCCTATTAACTTACAGTTCTCTCACTCAGTGGAATGGGCTCCACCTTGAGGCACGGCGATACGCGGGCATCTGGAGCACTCCGTGTTGGGGATACCGGTGTTTGGAGTAAAGCGAGCGCTAATAAAGTCAAACAATCTTTTGGGTTTACAGCAACACGGCGAGCAGGGATGTTGATACCCACCCAGCTCCTTTAACAGCTCCCCCCCCCGCTTCACACGTTCCTGACCCAATAGCAAGGGTTCAGCACACTGGATCAGTTCAAGATTAAGTTATCCGAGCCCCTGAGAATTGTAAAGCGATACCCCCTTTCTTCCCCCCGACTAGCTTTTGCTTTCCCAGGAGGAGCGGTCAGAGCTGTCGGCTGTGGTGTACATGGCGAGAGCCAGGCCCCCTTAGATGGCCTGGGGGGCCTCCGTTGGGCCCTATCCAGCGCGAGGGCCTGGGGGCGTGCACGTAATACGTGCACATCAGGAGAGAGAGAGGGGGGGGGCAGAGAGGGAGAGAGAAAGAGGAAGCACTTTACCATGACACCAAGTGCCAACTGGTAGGGGGAAAGCGTCAATATCTTTCAGTGAAAACACAGGGTGTCTCCGGTTTATTATTTTCTGTCAGCAGTATGATGTTTGGAAATGGCTGTTGTTAGTTTAAAGCTGCCACGTTCTGTAATTAGCCTGCTGCGAGAACCTCTGGAGAAATGGGAAATGCTGTATCAAAGCATAACTACTCCAATTAACAAACTCCACTGGGTTAAAAATCGCCTTTGTGGGTGGCAACATATTGTTTTCCCCCTCCCTGCTAAAAAGGAGCTAATTTACAAATTTCTTCGCACATCCCGTGTGTTCTGTGTATCGGTACCTTTTGTCCGTTTTCTCACTAAACTACAGTGCCGTATGAACTTTAGAGCTTTGCCCAACCAATCACGTGTCGTGTCGTGTCGCGGACAAAACAAGACCGCGGTTGACGCCGCTGATTGATCTGCGCGGTCTGGGGCGGCTCATAAATCGCCGTTCACTGACACGTCCACCCTCCCGTCTCGCTCACCCCTAGTGTCTGCTGTCAGACGGCTGTCTGATGTCTGCAGAGTTACAGTGTTCACCTGTCACACACAGTTTATGGCCAGCCATTTGTAGTGTACCTTGGGAGCTACGCTTTACAGAGGGCGTTTTATTTATTTAGTTATTTATTTTGGTCCAACACTGTAGATTTGTTGAACGTTAGACGGTGACGTTTAGCCCTGCAGCGTTCTTGGGCCAAGAGTTTATGGGGAGTCGCGCTCCGCAGAATGAGCCGTCAACCTATTTGATCGATAGAATGAAAGGAAAGTAATGTACAGCAATTAGATATTTGTTTGGTGCTATTGTATCGTGGCTGCATAACCCTCCTAGCGAGGATTATCACCGCTAAGAGGTGTGTGTGTGTGTGTGGGGAGGGGGTTAGTATAACAACCCGACAGACTCTCGTGTCGAACAAGTCAAGCTGATTCAGTGAATACGAAGAGGTTCTCGCCGCGTGTTGAGCAGCGCTAACCTTGTTTTGATTTGCATCTTCTAGCAATTAAGATAATACGTCCTAATTGGAATTTTTAATGCACCACTGTGAGATTTTTGTTAATTGTACTGAATTCTCCTCGGTAATTTTTTCTTTGCCTGCTCGTCTTGGTGCATGAATTCATGACTGATTAGATCTCTGCTTTAATCAGATTTGAGCTGCAACAGGATTCTTTTCCCCCACATCTCCATAAAGACTAACTTTATGTCACAATTACGAAACAAGTGACTCTTAACATGACAAGACATATGCTAGAGTTTGGGCTTCGGCTGTTGTGCGTCTTTAGCCATACATTAGTTAAGTGAAACCTATTTTCAATCCATGACTTCCATTATACCTTAATAGACAATAGTTTCATGTATTTAGTTACTAGGAAACAGGGTGTTATTTTAGTTGAATGTATGTATTTAGATTAGATTATGTATCCCATCCCTATTTCCACTTGTTTTGTCTGTGATCATGCACGCAAAACAGAAATGCTCATCTTCACTTTGTATCAGTGGAATTGCCCATTGATGGTGCCACTAAATGTTACCAACTGTTGGGATGGAATGTAATTTGTTTTAGTAAATTGCTTTCTGTCTTTTGTTGTTTTACTCCGGTCTCCTATTCAGCACCGCTTAATTGGTGTTAATTTGGGTTATGTGCTGAAAGGCAATTTATTAAGAGCAATGCCATGGTTTTTCCTTCCCATAGAGGTCAATACTTGCTAAAAGACAACACTGGGATCATTGCATACTCTGTTTCAGCAAAGCACCTGGCTCAATGTATTAGCCATGGCTGTTTGATTTTCACAACAGCGGCATGTTTTTCCATTCAGAATGAGAAAGCAGCCAATATTCCCCTTGGCCTTTTAATATGACAGGACAAACCAGTCAATATTGGCAGGAGGATATTTTTCCCATCCCAAGGAGCTGCCCCCAGCATCAATACTTCATGGCGTTAACAGAGACTAGAGCGAGAGAAAAAAAAATTTAAACACAACAACAACAACCTGAGACCCTTTATCTTTTTTTCTTTTTTTTTTTTTTTTGTGGCGTGAAATTGCCCACCACAAAGGAATTAATGGCGGATTCTTCCGGCATAATTGTCTAATTATGCCGGGCAGATGGGGCACTGCTTTAACTAGGACACATTGTGCTACCTCGCCAGACTCTCCACAACAAAAGGCAAACCAGTGTGACAGCCTCTTCAGCAGCGAGTGGGAGGTAGAGCGATGGAAAGAAAATAGAGAGAGCAGAGAAGAAGAAGAAGGGAGGGAGGGAAACTAGGTCTGTCACCGAGCCATTCCTCCACTCGATATGTTACCACAGAAACAAAAGCATGATGTAAACACTGCGTGGATCCCGGCTCTTGGGAGGTGAATCACCGCGGTGTAATGAGGAATGGTTTTACACACTGCCTCTGCCCCTGCCCCCCACCAAGGGGTGTGTGTGTAGGAGGGGGGACGCAATACTTAAGCCCTCTAATTAAGGACAATCGGCCACTCGATAATTGATCGCATCGGTTGCTGCCTCGGCGTAAAGACACCTGTGCTTATTAGCGCTGACGTTTTGCCGCCGTTCGTTCGCTCATGCTGAGCGAGGCGGGGTTTGTGCGGAAGGCGGTGCCGCTATGAGTCCAAAAAACGACAACGCGGGGAAATTAAATATCTCTGTCCCTGATGGATCTCGTTAAAGAGGGCTGATGATGAATTCACAGCAACACGCTGCATTATCAGCGCAACATATAATACTGTATTATCATACAGAATGTATTGAATAAGCTAACTTGCCAACAGAAGTCCAAAATGGATTCCTGAATGTTACATGAGTGTACAAGTATCCTCTGTGTATTGTCTCCCCCCCATACACACACGCACACGCTCACACACACTCTAACACACAAACACACACATGCGGCCGTGCCCGCATGCATTCCCGCAAACATAAATGAACAAACAGTTGGGCTCCACATCTGTGTAGCCAGTGTCACTTTAATTGACAGACTGTGCGTGCGTGCGTGGGTGCGTGCGTGCGTGCGTGTGTCTACAACACACAGTATGTGGCCACTGGTTGTCCAAAACAGACAGGCCTGTGACAGGAACACTGCTGAGTGAACATCAGAGAGCGGGAAAGGAAGTGAGAGAGAGAGAGAGAGATAGAGAGAGAAGGGGGGGGGGGGGGGGGTGTATGCTGTAAGGTGTGTTGTATAAAAGCATCACGCTACTGTAGGCTGTAAGGTGTGTTGTATAAAAGCACCACGCTACTGTACTGTATTGTACATGTAAATATTAACAGTTTCTTCAGCAGGTCCTGTCATTCTTCTCACAGCACAGTACGCTTGTGGTCAGTCATGCCTGTGTAGAAGCAGTGCAGACTATAAAATCGTGACTTCAGACATTCTTTTCTCTTCAAACGCAATCATGCAGGAGCACGCACAGGTGTGGACACATGGACAGATGGCACACAATCACAAACGCCGGCCCGTACAAAAGAGGAGGCCCTGCTATTGACAGAGAAGAGAAGACTCATGAATATTCCCCGAATCTCTTGGTGGCAAAGCATTAGCTACTGGGACAGTGGAAGGCATGAATAACAAGGGCTATGGGTGGACCAGTGCTTAGCTAAATAAATACAACGCACAGTTGGACATCTCTCTCGCATTGGCATGTCACAGTCGTGCACATTTTCAAACACTATTTCCACATAAATTATATTGTATCTTCTCTACACTTCCCTATTAGTATCCAAATGTGCCGTACAGTATTCAGTTGATATTGGGAGTGTGTTAGATGACAGTATATCCTTCTGCATCATAAGATATCCCATTATAAGACCCTTCATTTGTCTTTTGCACACATTAGAAATCAGCATCAAAATCATGTCCAATTCAGCTGTAAGTACAATAAAAATAAAACACCTTGAAAGTTAGAAATGTATTTACTTTGAGTTTGATGTCTGTGGCAGCGCCACCTGTTGCAATTTTGCATCATTGCTTTATAGTGGTTAATTGTGCATCACAAAAACAAGGGAAAAAGCCATGTTAAGGTCCCCTTTGTATTTGTGTCTTGCCGTGGCAAATGCCAAAAGGATCAGGCAGCTGCTGAAACATCTGTGAGTGTTATTTACTCGCTGGAATCTCCATCTGGAGGTTCTCCCCTGGTGCTGTGGTCGAGAAATAATGTATCTCGTTATTATTCATTTTCACACGGCTTGCACTTGTATGGTGGCAGTTTGCTGGCCAAACATCCATCTACTGTACTTGACAAGCGCTCCGTACTGTACGCCTGTTCACCAAGTGACAACTGGAGAACCTGCCGGAATATCAGTGCAGCTCCACAAATCACAAGACGCAGCACACATTTGTTTTCTCTTGGACCGTCCAGCCCCCCCCATTCCCCTTCCCTTTCCCTGTTGACTCTGCCATGGAGAGAGAAGCTCTGCTTTTCACAGGGTGTTGAGAGATATAATTAAGTTCAATGTTAGCATTAGGAAAACATGACTTCCTATAATTGACCCAAAATTAATCCACCTATATAATCGTCCTTTTATTACCAAATGTGGTTCCAGCTCAGCGATGGTGCTGCTGACTTGGTATGCTGCAGAGTATGCATGAAGTAAACAATAGATCACACGGTTGACGAGCTTTGATTTCTGAGTGCCTGTTGTGCACAATTCACGGATTACAAGTAAATATTGACAGGTAAATAAAACAGACCACTGTGAGATAGCCAGGAATATGAGGACACATAAAGGTGGGTCCTGGAAACACATAAACAATAATGGGGGACTACGAAATGGCTAGTGACTCATAAGACATTCTATGCAAAAAAACAACCTGTGTCTATATATTAAACCGAGAGGCTTTTCTTTTGCAGGCAGAGATAAGGGGCTTCCCTTCAAAGTGGTTTCTTTAAATGGAAATCTTCCGAGGTGGATTTCTTCGACCGCTGATTCTCCCACGTCAGTCGCTGTGAAGCAGGAATACTATCGAGACGTTGATGTTGGTTGCTAAGTTCCAGAAAAACAAAGTCATTCTGAATGTACCTTAAAGTGTGAAATTGTTTGTAAAATACTCAACATCTTGGGGAAACTGGGCAACAAATCACTGGAGACTTTCTGGCATCATCCTTTTACAATATTCAGCTTAGAAATGTGATTCCACCTTTTTTTGCTTACTGTCTTCTCTGTTATGATTCCTCTACTTGTTATTTAAGCTGTGGGTAAACGCTGTTGGCTTTTGTGCTTACCCAGAAACAGCAGTGGCTGGGAGTTGTTCCCGCATGTTATTGTGAGCTACCTAAGCTCCAAAATTTCCTTCGAAGTCCAGTGAAAAACAAGATTAAAATTCACAAACCCAAAAGGTTTCACAAGCACTGACTTTGACAATTCACTTTAAACCTGTGTTGGTACAGGGCTGATCAAATGAAATCCTCTTTGTTTGTTGAGCTATAGATGCATTAGGGAAAATAGGAAGCGCGCATCTGCTAACCTGACGGTTGCACAGGTACAGACTCAGAATGAACAAATCCTTCTTAATTAATTTGCATTCTAATCACTGAAACCACATTGAAGGCCCATGGGCTGTCTTTGAGCATGCTGCTTATTTCAAGACCAATGAAATGAAAAATAGTTGAGGTGTAGAGCCTGGCTAAAACCATGCTGATTTAGCAAGCTTCTCTTCTGCAATTCTCTCCGCTTTACATACTGTTTCAGTCTGGGAACTCTAGTTTGAAATCTGTGGAGAACCACTGTCCAATCAGTGTGCATCTAAGGTATTGCTAGAGCCAGCCTTGACTTCTGGTTACATATAGCTTCAGCTAACTGTCACTATTTGCCTATTGGACAGTTGATGTCGACATGCAAGATGGCTGTTTCTGAGTCAAGTTTCCTATAATAATGTAATATTGTACATTAAAATGATTGGTGATGGTGGTGAAGGTTTAATAAGTAAAAATGTATCAAATCAATTCAAATTCTTGGGGAAGGGTCTCAGTTAAATAAGAAGTATAATTTAACTGAGACCCTTCCCCTCTTTTTTGTGTAATTTATACTTCCATTTTTGCGTGACTTTGTTTATCGGACACCTTCATCTGCTTCTGGCCTTTCCACACAGATGGTCAGGGCCAGACTAGCTTGTGGCTTTAGCTTTTGTAATTAAGTAAGGAAGTAAGTTAAAGAAATAATAAGTATAGGCGGTACTCAAAATGATGCGTTTTGGCCTGTTGCCCAATTAACGTTGATATTTTCGCACTTGAATCTCTCACAGGATCCTATTGAAGCTCAGCTTCACCTCGTTTCTGTTGCTCTCGTCAGATACGGTGATCGCAAACGAAGATATCAGTATTGCTAAATAAATAAAGGGATATATCATGTTTTATTAAATTGTAGGTTAAGCTTCCGCTGTTGTCTTAGAGCAATGGCTTCAGGTGGGCAGAGCTTCTGCCGGAAGCAAGAGGTCATTTTGTTTTTATAGACAAGCTTTCTCTAGAATGATTTATTTGGATACCTTTCATTTACCTAGGCCAGTGCTTCCCAACATTGGTCCTCGGGGAACGCTGCCCTGCATGTTTTAGATGTCTCCCTGCTCCAACACAGCTGATTCAAATGAATGGCTTGTTAGAATTCTGATGATGAAGAGCCATTCATGCAGGACAGTGTTCCCCGAGGACCAGGGTTGGGAAACACTGACCTAGGCTATTGAATGGGTCACCAAAACAATAGCTCTCTCTAATTTCCTGAGCAGGAGCCTTCACTGCTGTGACTGCTACATCCTTCGTCAAAGACGTCATATTTCGCCTTACAGTGCCACATCTGTTGCTCTCTGGAAGTCTGCGGTCGGCTGTATAATATTCCCATCACTGATTAAACGAAGCCAAAAAGCTGTACAATTAATTCACGAATGCAAACAGTCAGGACTGACACTCATTAATTTTGTCTCGCATAGTTAGGAGGGTCTGTATCTCCCTGCTTCAGTGCCCAGCGTGGGAGCCCCTAAAGGGGGACCCATTAGCAGAAGTGTGCCTATCCTGCCTCACCTCAATCTGTGCGAAAACCTCCTGAATAATGTCGGCCATGTTTAACAACCACCACCTTATCACGCGTAAACACCGGCGGAACCCCAGAGCAGGTGAAATTAATCAAGCGCCGAGCTTGTGTCAATATAGAACCAATGGGTCGGGATTCAGGTTTATATGCCTATCTGATCAACAGAGTTGGGTAGGTTAGGCCCTAATTTTTTTTAATGTAGTCCATTACAGTTACTAGATACAAAACTAAAATTATAATCAGTAACGTAATTTTTGGATTACCTAAATTTAGTAACATTATCTGATTACTTTCCATTACTTTTAGATTACGCATAAACATAGTCAACAATGCCACCCAAAGCAATTTACTGTATTGACACGCCAAATCTTTGTATTTTTGTGACAATTTAGGGGGATCAGATTACGGTAAGACTTTATAAAAATTATGAATAAGAGAACATCCGATTGTTTTATTTGAAAGTAATCATCACATTTTAATTTATTTATTTATTATCATCACACTATTTTTGCTGGTAACTAATGGATTACAGTTACTGCTTTTTTGTAATCAGATTGCAAGTAACTAATTACACGTAATCAGTTACTTCCCAACACTGCTGATCAATGCAGGTGAAGCAACATAAAGTATTTCTCTCTCTCTCTCTCTCTCTCTCTCTCTCTCTCTCTCTCTCTCTCTCTCTCTCTCTCTCTCTCTCTCACACACACACACACTGCTCAGAATAGACAAGTCCACAGCTGCAAAGGGACTTCATCAATAGAGATGGGATGTTAAACATGTGGCTTAAGTCAGTGGCACTCTCTCACATTCATTATCTGCCTTCATGTCAAACATGGCCAGCGGCGTCAGTGCAACCATTAAGCCTAATCTATTATTGAACAGTCAAAGGCCATCTAATGGTCGCAAATCTGCTGACACCAGTATCCCTTTATAGCTACATAATTTGGTACAAAATCCCAGAGGCATTCTTTATTTATTTATTTTTGCACGCACACGCCTAAAAAGATTTCTCCCGACGGTTGTCCCATTTTCACCTGCAGATACCGTATCATCTTCATCCATCACGTACTACTCTTCAAGTCGTCGCCGTCTGATGGGCACAGATACGCTAGACAGTGTGAAAACTCTTGTTTGTGCAATCAGAGGACATTTCTATTCCCATGTTGGCATAATGGAATTATCCCATGTCCCGCAGAAGTGTGTTGACAAGGCAGAGAAGGTGCCCTTATAGCAGTAATGTACCGAGCGATGCAGGCCTCTCTGTCTGCGTTCTAATATGCTTTTTTTGGGTTCACTGCTTTAATATGACCATTCCAAAGGAGGGAGAGCAGTTTGGCTTGCTCTCTGGGACTTGTCTGGAAAATGTGGTGAATTTATGGATGTGCCGGAGCAATCCTGGCTAATAGAGCAGAGATGATTGCATGTAATAAAACTGCGTTGCAGTATAGCTTCCGCGATTCGCAAAGGTCACTTATTATAAAATTCTGATTGGTATATGGAGTGGCTTAGATCAAAGCCATTTTGACGACAATTGTATTATCAGGCAAGGATAATCTAAACCTTTTTTTTTGTTTTCTTTTGTTTTCTTGTCAGGATGGTCACATCTTCTCAAAAATAGTGTAGTGCGAGCTCAACCCAGCCACAAGAGGCACTGTTGAACTATTAACACTACACCTTGCCCCAGTGAGCAAATGGGGTGTGTGTGTGTTGTCTATATTCATTTTCCAATACAATGTTGGTACTGTTTTGTTGACAGTAGTTTCTCCTAGGAGAGCTGTAGTCAAATCGTGTGAGTTGCTTTAGATGGCAAAAAAAAAACCAAAAAACAAGATATATTTTCTCTTTTTGTTGAATGTTTCTGAAAATGTCAGTAGACATTTGTTGTTAGGGACATAGTTTTAATATTGTTATATCTTAGCTCTATTTGTTTTACTTGTTTCCATTATAATCTACAATCCACGGTAGAGCGTGTATTATTTCTCACTACGGGTTTAACTACAAGGCAATGGTAAAAGTTCTGACATGTGCAAGGTGAAACTAGCTAATCAGGGCCTCTGCATGCTCTGGCAAGCCTATATGTTCTACTTCAAATGACAAATGCTGAGGATTAGCAGATCGCACCGAATTAGACAATATGTCAAACCCACAGTCATTAAATGATGGTTCCTCTCAATTTCTCCTGCCAAAATCACATTCTGTATTTGTATGCTAATGTACAGTAGGGGCTGGTATAAAAGTTATGTTGGTGGCATTACTTTCTTACATTGCTCACACTTTTATACCCTGGTCTATATGGATTTACAGTATGTGCTTCATTTGCTTGTAGTGATGTTCACACATCAGTCATAGTGAATATGTCACTGTAATCGTACAAATTGTCAATCAAAATGAAACCAATCATTTCCAAAAGGGAGACTTATTGCAGAAAGGGAATAGGGTTTAATGACTGCATAGGTCTATTAAGTGACATAAGGAAAGTAAATAGTGACTGTAGGTTATTTTTAATACATTATTTTTCACTGTAGCTGTGTCTGTCTTGAAACATATGCTTACTGACCAGTTGCTTGACTACAGTGTCTGACCTTACAACATGCACTGCAAATCATCAAAGCAAAAAAGGAAACACAAAAAAGCCCCAGAAAATAAACATTTGCCCCTGATATCATTGGAGGTGCGACGCTTGTATGAGGCAAATTCTAGGTTTTTTTTTTCTGGCAGCAATATGTCCAATAAATAATAATATTTACAGCTCAGAGAAGAGTGAAGACCAAATGTGCTGGTTTAGCTATCGATATAGACAAAGCCACCATAAGCTATAGCCTCAGTCATTAATGAAATGACTCCCAAATCAATTCTTATCGACTACAAGCCTCCATTATTAGCTTGTAAGACATTATGGTTGTACCACCATTCCTTAATTGTGCTGAAAGCAGGCCATGGCCTGTATGGAGTTTGCTGGTACTGTACACCATCAGGTGCAAGGCGTTAATTAGGCTTACATGTACAGTACACAGTACGTGGCCTCAGGTAACACCAACAT
>JAODLL010000011.1:1062173-1078141 GCA_026546735.1 Forbesichthys agassizii
AGGCTTACATGTACAGTACACAGTACGTGGCCTCAGGTAACACCAACATTACGTACACCATCAGGTGCAAGGCGTTATTTAGGCTTACATGTACAGTACACAGTACGTGGCCTCAGGTTACACCAACATTACTTCTATTCTGTCAATAGCAAGGACCAGTGAGTTATAGTTGCATGCACGCTGATTGGCATAAGGTTTAAAAGGCACACGCCTGTTCACTGGGTGGAGAATGACATGATTTTTGAAGAGAAATAAATAAACAAACACAAAAATAACTAGAAATGGTATCCCAGCAACAAAGCCTTAGAATAGACTACCACAATCGCCTATATGCCGAGACTTGGATTAGACACTGTCAATTTCACAATAAGTATTTTTATATTGTACGGACACATAGAAAAGGTTTAGTGAGTTTGTGAGGGTCTCACAAATGAGACAGCTACAGTATGAATGACCTTATTGGCTCATGGTAAAGTAATATGAATGTGGTCAATAAAAACAGAGGACATTATATAAAGCCCCTGAGTCACTGGTAAAACTGATTTCCCGGAGAAAGTCCTGCAAGAGAACATTGTACATTACGTGTAATCATAAATCCGTCGCAGCAACGCTTTTTACTTGTAAAAGTGTGGCTCCAAGAAGTGCTTGCTGTCTCGACACGATGCATTTGTCACTTTTGCACAATGCCATCTTGCTTCTTATTGATAACAGTCTCTGAAGAACATCAGTAGAGTGATGCTCTATATCAGAGGTCTTCGACATTTTCCAAGCCAAGGTGGTGATAGAAACATGGCACAAGGACCCCCTATCACATATGGAATTTAATATTTAGTTGCCAGGCCAACAATAATGTGTAAGGAGGCTTACAGTACCATGTATAAATGTAGACCAATAAAATAATTGACAGGTTTATACAGTACATTTATATCAGAGAATTATGTTAATGTTATTTTCTGACATTCACATTAATAGTAAGTAATGTAGTTTTTGGATTACCTACATTTAGTAACATAATCTGATTACTTTCCATTACTTTTATATGAAATCACGCCTACTTTAAAGATTGTTTTTTGAAATGCCATCCAAAACCATTTACTGCATGTGCGCACCAAATCTTTCTAATCTTGTGACCGTTTATGTTGCTCAGGGCATCAGATTAGAGTTGGACTTTATTTAAATTATTGATTGACGTTAATGAATGTGCATTTTTCCCTTTTACATTTGAAAGTAATCCTAGAAGAAATCATCTAATAAAAATAAACAAACTGTAATCTGATTCCACTACATATTTTAGCTGGTAACTAATGGAGTACAGATACAGTTTTGTATTGTAAGTTTTGTAAACTGATTACATGTAATCAGTTACTTCCCAACACCGAACGCACTGCAAATCTTCAAGCTGTCTTGTCTGTCTCAGCACAACGCGATAGGATCACAAGTGAAAGAGTCCCAGAAATGCTGATGTATCGCTCTACAATGTTCAAACAATTGTTTGACTGGGGTTCAAACCCCAGTTGTTGACCTACCTGCAAGCATCCTTGAGCAAGATGCTTAACCCCTTACTGCTCCTGGTGGTTGGTCGCACCTGGCATGGCAGTGATCACCATCGGTGTATAAGTGTGTGTGTGACTGGGTGAATGTCAGGCAAAAATACTGTAAAGCGCTTTGGATAAAAGCGCTATATAAATGAGCCCATTTACCATTTACCATTTACAATGGCGATGTCCATTAAACACTCTGAATCTCTCCTATCACACCATTGGCTCTTTCCCTCAGGTACAGTACTGCGTTCACATGTTTCTACCTTAAGAACAAACAAATACAATATAGCAGTACATAGTACTTAATACTGTATGGTAGTGTATAGCATCACGATACAATGTTATACACAAAACTTGTTCCATGTGTCATATTCTCAGAATTTTACTTGTAAATATTTACAATATTTTTTTTCTCCAATTTATAAGTAGTACTATTATATTGTATACAGTGGTGAATTGTGAATAGGGAGAATATATATATATTTTTTACTTTCTTAGTAGTTTGTTTAGGAAGCAAATCTCATTTAGTTTAGGGTGATGGCCTAAGTAATAATCACATGTCTATGTTTCCATTGAGAACTACAGCGTCTCTAGCATACTCCATGTCTCTGGGTTGACGGCAGATCTGTCTAGAGGTCAGTGGCATACGAGGGGGGTGGGAATATGGGGGGGAGGGAGGGCTGTCGGTTCTCCTGTCAGAGATAAGACGGCCTAGAATGATGGGGCCAAAATACAGTGAAAAAGAAAAGGGCAAATTATCTGATATAGCAGGAGCTTCAAATTCACTGTGAAGACCAGCGGGGAATAAACAAGAGATACTCCGCTGTTCTGGCACCCGGGATGCAGAGCTAACGCATTAACCTTTTACCATTTTGGGCTCAGTTGGAGGTGGCTGGTGGGCATTGCGCTGTGATATTTACAGCACATGGAAAATAATGGAGACCTGCTAGGGTCTTAGGAAACAACACATCGCAAACGTCACGTGACTTTCATCAGACAAACGGCTTTCATCTGTTTTTAGGGGCTTCACGCACATCCGCCATATTTGAACGTTTTAATGTAGGAACAGGGATATGTTCATCAGTGTGCAGAAACCGATAGTCTTTCCATTTTCAGATAACATATCTTTATTATCTGCTATACAGATAATAAAACTAACTAAATAAACAGCCATAATAATTAGCTGAAGTACTGTACTGTAGCATACAGGTATTGGCATGTTTCTTTTTATTTTATTAAAATGTATTAAAAAAAAAATTTATTTGATTTTATTCATGTTTTTATTTCATTAATTGTTTATTGGTCCATAAGTGAGGATAGACAGATCTCCATTTCCAATATATAATGTATAGTAGAATTTAGAAATATACAGTATAATACTAAAGTACTGTCATTACAAACATAGTTACAATCCTCATTACACAACACTACCCATCATTGCCAGATAGTATGATTTAACGGCTTAATTATTGGATAACCAGATTGACTCACGATTCAAAGGTTATGCATTAATTTCCCAACAAAACAGTTATTAAAAGACAAATACATCCACAGAGTTTTTGTAATATCAAAAATCCATTGATGGATTTTGACTTTTATCATGGAATATTCAGCCACACAGATCCTTCAGAAAGTTCTCTATTCTGCTGCCCCCTTTTCCCCTTTTGCCTTGGTGATCATCCCTGTTGGTGTCTGACAAGCGATAGTCTGGCATTTGACCTCAGTGTGATCTGACAGCAACTTAATGCCTGCAATGTTCAGGCTTGCCTGTCAAGCAGAGGACTGCTTCACTGGAGACCAGTGGGTTTTAGCGAAGGCGTGTGGCTATCTATAGCAGCAGGCTCGGCTGTCACACAATATATTCTATATTCTATCCCTGTCCTGATTAATTAATTAAAATCTGTCTCTGAACATCTATTTAAATTTGTAGTTCTCCTGTTACCCATTTTACTTTACGTGCTTGCTGCCCATGTTCAGCAACGTTTAATAAAACCTAACATTATTTAACTGTGCTCTCCCATCTGTGGCCTGTAATGCATCCACCTGAAAAGTCTCTTTTTTTTAAATGTATGTCATTTCAGTATCATGTTATGTATCTTTTTCTGATTCCTGTAACCATTTTAATTAATGTTGTTTCTCGTTATCTCTGTATTTGTTTATGGGAAGCACAACTGTAAATGTATTCCCTCTCTGTACATCTGCAATTCTGTATGAAAAGTGCTATATAAATAAAGATATAGAATAATGTGATGTGTGATCGTTTTTGCATTGGTACAGTACATGGATTCAACTTGCTTAAGGTCTCAAAGTTCACTAAAGTTACTTTGCAGCAATCTTGTTTAATGGCAGAGTACCAAGCGGCTCAACAACTATATCGAGCCATAAATAATGATCCATAATGTATTTAATATAGTGCTATTTTGTAGGAAAAGAAAGCAAATGGCTCACAGCCTTCAGCAGAAAACCACAATCACCAGCAATTTACTCTAGTATATGGGAGTGGAGGTGAAATGAGCCATGCTTTGGTTTGCTCAAGTGAAAATGACGTGTAAGGAGGAGAGGAGAAGAATACCATGCTAAGTGATCACTTCTCCAGCAGCTTGGGTTCTGAGCAGATGCAGGTCATTGTAATCCCCCTTTATTTTCCCTTACAAAGATTTTACCGATGCAGCGGTCCGCACCGACTACAGTTGCACAATCCCGGATCCCGGCGTCAGTCACAGCATGGGGCCGAACTACAGTATATTCACAGAGAACCATTTTCCACCAGCCAGGTGATTACAAAACACCACGGCCATCACAAGCACTTTTATCAGCCATAGGGCATGGTCAGAGGTGGAACGAAACAGGTCCATTGTAGGACCATATGAACTACTGTACCTGTACAATGAAGCAGCAAATTCCGGTTAATATAAAATCCTCACAAATATATCTAGCTGAAACATTATGTTGGTTACTATGTTTATTGGAGTTGGTTGGTCTTTGGTTTAAAACGATGGAAATGATAATCTTATGTAACGTATAATGCTCAAAGGTTCTTTGAGCACAGTCATTTTTCCAGTTACAGTTTCTGTGTGTGTCTGTATGTGCGTGTGTGTGTGTGGGCTTTCAACGCAGTAACAAGGAATACACGGATAGTATTTTAGATTAGACCAGACACACAGAGGAGATCACAGCTGAGCAGGTTGTTTACCCCATCACACAGGGTTCTGGGCCACTCCATTCAACGGCAGGATTATTGAGAAAATCCGGATAGAGATCAGACGATGTCCACGTCGAGAAACAAGTGCGCCCGTGTCTAGTCTCATTAAAGTTTCACCCGCCAGAGTTGTCGTCCCCTCTATAAAATAAACTGCTGCATGTGTGTGTTCTACATGTTCACACCACGCTGTATCAAAATTCACACTCTCTCCTCAACATTTTTAAAAAATCCACCTGAACATCTCTTCTCCGTGTGGGCTTTTTACAACCTTTTGCTTCCTCTGCACGGTGAACCGTTCTGAGCGTGTGTGGAGGCAATGCTGATGCTAGCATTAGATCAAGGCCAGGAGGAATTCTCGCTATCCGATATAAGGCCAGCGCGGGAGATTTCAGCGGGAACGTGTCCCCTGTGGGAGTTTCAACGGTCTGGTTATCTGATATTGGGCGCAACGATCAGGAGATCCCACCATAGCTTTAGAAGGAGGAGGGGAAGCGCTCTCTGGTGCTGCCCAGATATAGAGGGGTTATCTCTCCCACATCACATCACAAAGACACCTCGTTGCCCATGAGAGAATGGCGCTCGTAGTTGAGATGTCCCGCTGCTCCCTGAGGAACATGGTTTCAAAGGCAGAGCCTGCAGGTGTCGGTTGTAGATACAGGCGAGCCAACTGAGTGTGCGCTTCCTTATCAGTTGATGACTCTCTAGTCTACGCGCGCAAAACTTTGGATTTCACCATCAGCATGTCAGCGTGGTTCCTGCTGCACTTACCGTAGATGAACTCTGGGTGATTTATTGGTCATATTTGGTTATATCTTCTTAACCGTTTAATAGTCCTATAAGACAGTAGTTCATACATGATCAAGGGAAGGCATAGGGACCGCTTTCATTCCTCTTCATTCTTCTATTCCTGGTGCAACGAGTCCCAAACCCTGTTATCCCATTGCAGACAGCGGCCGATGCCTAAGCCACAACCCAAAGGGCTTTGACGTGCGTCGTCAAAGTGTCCTTGAGGTGTCGGAAAGTGAGGCAACGCACTACCGGCTACCGACCACACTGGCTCTATTAACGCCGCTGTATGTTTGACTTGCAAGGAGAGCTAGTTGCTGGGGACAAGATGGTCTAATGGTTGGGCTCCCAGCTGGAAGGTCGTGGGTTCAAATCTACCCCCCCACTGCTCCCGGTGGTTGCATAGCAGCAATCACCATCGATGCATGAATGTATGTGTGAGTGGGTGAATGTGAGGCAAAATACTGTAAAGTGCTTTGGATAAAAGCGCTATATAAAAGCAGTCCATTTACCATTAGTTAAAGTAGAGCTAGCTAAAAAGAGAGCAAGTATTCAACCCAAATACCCGCTCCCTCCCTCGGCAACTCATTGGTCTGCCGTTGCCATAGAATGTTTTGTAGGGAGTCGGAAATTACGTTATCTTAGCTTAACGCAATGCAAAGTCAATAGAGAGCTAAACTCGAATGTAAAATGTCTACCCCCTCCCCCTTTTTTTGTTTTAATTAAATATTTTGGCTCAGAATCAAACGGTTTATGGTCATGATTATTCAAGATGGAGGGTTTGGTTACAGGCTTTAAACTCTCTATTTATGGAATTTATAAAAAGTCAATGGATAAAATAAATGGGGAATTTACTTCTGGCACCAGAGCCCCCAAAAAAGTGGGCGGTCACTGTTATGCTCTATTGACAAACCTGTTGCAGGTGTGATTGTGCATTTATGTGATTGACAGGCAAGATATATTTGCTGAATTCTTTCACCAGACTTTTAACAGAGGCAGGGCATCAAAAAAGCGTTTCAGTCAATGATGGATTCTACTGTAAGTTTGCACTAAACGTACAGCTACACATCTTATACACAGCACCGAAAAGTCAGCGTTTAGCTAAAATATTTACTTTTACATTTTTTGACAGGTTTCACATAGCATCATATTGAGCAACATAATTTAAACATTATTTTAAATGGGCCTTTACATATCTTGTGAAGATGTGTTCACAGAGTGAGATACTATATGCGCTGCTAATGTCAAAGAACATTTTCAGATATGTTCAGGAGTACTTGCGTGTAGACAGCTTGCTATGCTATTAGTCCAATTTCATTATTTATATTTCCATTACACATTCAAATGACAGACACCTCATTTCACCCTTAGAATACATCTCCATAATTTCAGCAATTAAGTAAAACAAACCCTGTTTTGTATTTAATTTAATGTTTTGGAAAATATAAATGAGTGACCTAAATGGTGGAAAAATACCTTTCACAAAAAACAAACCGATTAAGCATCACTTTAAGCGAACAGCAACCTGAATGTCTGGAACTGGTTATTCTAAGCATGACCAATGTAATTTATAAAGAGAGCAAATGTAGTTTTACTTATGTGATGCATGCAGATAAAATGCTTGACAGTGGATCTGACTCACAGCCCTAATCTAAAATTAAAGTATTTCTGTAATGATCTGCTTCCTGGGTTTGACTAAAATTACAATTTAAATTTAAATGAAAATCTGAATCAATCAGACTACAATACAAGGATATGCTGCATAAACCTTTGACGTCAAATTGGAGATTTGTCCTAATTTCTCATTTTTGTTGTTACAAATTTCATGGTTTGACATTAATGTGTAGTCCAACTTTATTCTGAGATATATATTCTGTATACATGGTGGCTACACAACTGATAATTACAAATTAATAGCCTGTCATATTCAGTTAATTCTTCTGGTTGTGTATTCATGGTTGTGATTGGTAATATTCTTTGTGTTTGTATCTAAGAGAATAATAGAGACACAGTGGTAGTGAGCTGTTTTGCAAGCTGTATTACACAGAGATAATATAACAATAACTTTATGGCGTAAAATCGATTTGTCAGATTTTTCAGCAGGTTTGACCTGGTGGCGAGCAGGATTGAATCGTTATAATGAAACGGCCATCTTTATCACAGCCAGTCTAATGTTATTATGGCTGATGCATACAGCCATCACAAAAACAGAGACTGATTGGAAAATAGTTTAAAAACACCTCAGGGCTGCTTGAATGGCAGCGTAAAACTCCCATATCAGTTTTAATTAAGAATGATAATCAAGAATGTAATTGAAAACTACATTTACTGATTTCACTGAATCCAGATATAAAAAATGTATAATTTGTTTCCATGTGGAAAGATGTGAATGATTTGTGAACACCTTTGATTTCTTCATTCCAAATGTTGACATGGACCTAAATAAAGACGAGTGCACAAGAACGAGGTCTCATTAAACCAATGGCATGTGCCAACACATAGTCCCACCACCTACCTACAGTAATGCTCCTACTGTACATCTGTGTAACCTCACATCAATGGGATCTATAAGTGTTTAAAAAAAGTATTACTATGAATTTAATATGCGTGCCTCCACACCGACATCCATATTAGATTACTGTAATCCTTACCCACGCAAACACCACATGGCTTGGCGCTACAGCAAGAGCTCAAAGTGCGTGTGGATGAGAAAACATTGACTTTGTTATGGAGGAGCGTAATGCACTCCTTTTTTGTGTTACACAAAATATTGTCATTTATTCCCGTGAGAGTACCCTTTGAAGGTTTTCCCGTGCACCCCGCGTGTGAAAGACGCCGCTCCTTTGGAAGATCAACAGAGGAGCGGCGTGACAACATTACGTGGGGGAGACATGTTGTGTCGGGAGGGCGGGAAACCGCTTGTTTGTCGATGTTTGCCGCCACAGAGCTACAGGTGTTCAATCTGGGAATAGTGCTATACCGAGGTGCAGTGTGTGTGTGTGTGTGTGTGTGTGTGTGTTGCAAAACAATCTCACTAATGAGAAGTTAAAGCTTCCACAGTTTGATCTTCCTTGAACATCCAGATAAATAAAAAATGAAATAAGAAACAAATATAATTTCTGTTGAACTAGAAGGTAGGCCATTTCCTTTCCATTTTTCTTGTCTTGAGGTGTCAACAGCAATATTCCATCTGTTTTTTCTCGCTTGACACTCAGACTATTAAAACTGAAGTTACGCCTGATGATACACGGCATTTTCACAATGCATTTAAAACAGTTCCCAAATATTTTGAGCAGCCAGCGCGGTTTTATATTTTCAAATTTTAAAGCAAAGCACGTTCTTGCATACACACACGAACGATTACATTTCTACACAGCTGTGTGTGTGGGTGACAGAATTGTTCCTTCCAAATGAGCTCCATGAAAGCAATTCTTTTTTCTTCTTTTTTTGGGCAATAAAAAAAAAAAAAAAATCGAAATTTAAATTTGCATACAACAGCATATGCAACAGCAGCATAAGTAACTTCAGAGAAAACTTCAAAACGTTTTCTCTTATGCTCTCTCTCTATTATTGATACATTATATTATTGATACATTACATTCGTCCACCTACTGTATGCAGTATAACAATATATATTTTCCTATATTTACGTTATAATAACAGCAACAGATTGGAGATTTCATTTGACATATTCAGTCTACAGTGAGAAGCACAAATCCACTTTTTAACACTTTTTTTTCTGTCCAGGAAAACTTTGAGAAAACGATGTATATTCACACATGGAATGTGTGAGTATTGTCACACACTTGAGCGCTAACATTATCGTCGGGCACGAAATCATGGAAGGATAGGCCTAATTCAACCACCATGATGTCCCACAGGAGCATGGCCGCTGCTGTCTACAGACGGGTTCAGCATCTGTTCAAACCAAACTGGACGCCTCTACACCCTGCTATAATGGACCTTATCTTGGCAGAGGGATTAGTGTTCAGCGGAGCACAAATACCATTTAGCCATGGTCAGCTGGGAGAGCATTAGAAACCCCTGCTTGATGCTGGGAAAGCATTAGAATCCCCTGCTTGAGGCAGACAGGCTTTGTGGTCGCTTTATAACAAATAGAGAGGAACAGGGGAACGTTGATTTACACTCATTATTACAGCATTCATTGAAATGCAGAAAAAAAATAGGCTTAGACGGGAACATCTGGCTAGGCTGGATATTCCAGTCACTTAGCATAACACCTAGTCCGTATTTAGATGGTGCAAGTTAGAAAAACATCCCATGGCGGTCGCCTTGCATTATCTCGCCTCTTAGCGATGCATAAAGACAAGTTATTCACAAAGTAAGTGTTCTCTTAAAACCGTCTGTGTTATCTGAGAGACAAACTTTCCTTTTTTGGTATGCAAGACTTTGACATGGTTCAATGACTCATCTCTTGTTCCACTTCAAAGCATCTTCTGCCATTAACCACCATCTCAGGGTAATTTTGTAGAATATCATCAAATGCCACGGCAAGGCTTTGGGTGTTCAAATATATTTTTCTGCGTTTGATCAAGCGTTCCTACCTGCTGTGTCTACGGCGGGAATTTCTTGGAGGGAACATCACTCCTGGACCACTAAACTCCGACTGATGTTAAAAGGTATTTTAACAAGGACCATTGTTAAAAGGTATTCTGACTCATACATGCAAGTGTATGGAAACCTTTTAAAATGCAATAGAAAACAAATGTCAATCGTTGTTAAATATGAATTCCTTACAGGAAATATTCTCATTGCAGATATTAGGAGTCACAAGACACTGTAACTAACTAGCAAAGCTCATATAGCACCAAGAAAACGCTCATTTACAAATGTTCCCATTGAGCCTGGGCTGTTTAGAAAAGCAACACACACAGAATGGGCAACTACTGCATCAAACCGTGAGATTAGATTCATTTGACAAAAAGTGTATTATCGCTAACCTCTTCTTTACAAGACATGTCAGTTGAAGACAGGATCAACTTAAAGGCAGGGTAAGTCCATCTGGAGAACGCTTGCTAACCCTCCGCAGTGCTGCATCACTCATTGAAACGCAGTGCGAAGCAAAGCGTAGTAGTACTGTGGTACAGTGATACTAAGGCTTCGTCGTTGTGAGCAGTGTTCGCCACTTTGTTTGTGTTCCTATTGATGGAGCCAGGGATGTGTAGAAGTATCGGATTACTTTTTTTTCAACACGCACAAAGAACGGTAAGATAGCGAGACATTTGATGAATTTGACAGTTTACAGTTTACAATTACTTTCATCTTGCAATAGCTGACTATACCATTAAATGTAATTTAATGTGTTATCCACAAATGTAACACCTCAATCCTGTATAAATCCTGAATATGAGAAGGAGCTCAAAAAGGGGAACTCATTGGGATTCAACTAGACTGCAATTCTCTAATTTCTTCACTCATCTGTGAAGAAATGAAGATGGAGCACAGCTCCATTGATTTTAAAACACCTCAATGTGGTGGCTAGCCTTTTGCTGACCTCAGTATTGGTTTGTTTATAGTGCAGCAGTGAGCTATCTTTACACGTTGGCCTTTGGCTCTGCTCCAGGAAAGAACCAGGCCACCAGAACCCACCAAACTCTGATTAATAAAACCCTTTCCTTCATATGGAAACACCAAGACGCTGCAAAGCAATGGCTGTCTGTGTAATACTGTATATCAGAGGACAATTGTTCTTTATTAAGTTAAATGTACACTATAGGTAGTCTACATTACACTGACTTTATGTCCACTCATAGATTTACCACAAATACCACTTTTTTTTAAAAACTTTTCATCACACATTTAGCCCGGCTCTTAGTTCTACACATTGATTTTCATCTCTAAGTGACCATAAAGATTAAAAAAGAGCAGCTCCATTTTCACAGTATTTGAGTGTAGTTAATATCGACAGACGGTGATTTAAAATGCCACATGGTTTTCATTTAGTGACAATTGCTCATTTCCTTCTGAAGGGCTGTCTCTTGAAGGCAATATACAACCGTAATAGGCAAAATGGAGAGCGTGGTGGATAGAACAACTGTGCAATTGATTGCATTGAAGAGATAAAATACATTGCTCATTGGCTCACTAATGGTAAAACAGCTTTGCAATAAATAACACATTTCGGTTTGTAAATGAGACAGCTTTTTAGTGAACTTTGCTCCGGGGTTGAGGAAGGTGATGTGATACGTAGTCAAACCAAACACAGAGCCATGATATACAATGTGCTTATCTCAAAGCCACATGTGGAAAAAGGGAAATGACCAAAATGTGTATCTCTGGGGCAAACAGTGCCTTGGCACGTGTTAAGGGTTTAGTTGTGGCTACGCACGAGAGAGAAAATACACTAGTGTTTTCCGCAGGGCATTTTATCCCCCGACACCTGCAGAGAATCATCCCAGCTTGCTGAAGTAGAATCTTAAGTAGGATAACCTAGACGAAAAGGCCTTGATCTCGACCCCAGATTTGCCCAGCCTATCTGTGCGCATCCTTGGAGCGAGATGTCTAACCCCTGCCTGCACTTTGAGTCTTGTAATTGTATTACTTTTCTTATTTATTTAACCTTTATTTAAACAGGGTGTCCCTTGAGATTAAAAGTATATTTTAAAATGGAGACCTGGCCAAGATAGTTAAAAACAAACCGTACTCATGTTGCTTTGGATAAAAGCATCCACACAACACCGTCAATACAAATGGGGGAAAAAACAGCAGCCGCTATTGTATTTTTCATCCATGTCCTACTTGCGTATATACAGTAGAGTGCTGTGATATTTTTGTTTCGGCAATCCAACGCCTGCGTTTCCATCTGTTTACCCTGGACTCGGGTGGGTTTATTGCTTCTGTGGCTCTCATGCCATGAGTGACAACTCTAGCAGGTTACTATTGATTGTGCGGGCCTGATGAATCAATCTGGGCCCTCCTGCAGACACACACATATTGTGGGGAAAATAAGGATCCCCTTTCTGCTGCTTCTAATGGAGACCCATGCTGGGTTCCCACTTCACTGATCTCATCTGAGCCTCCATAGAGATATCCATTATCGTCCTCTTTCTATAGCGCCTTGTCATGCACAGTGCATGCTGCGTTTCAAGCGAAGCTGCTGCTAGACGAGGCAAACCACGAAACGCTAAAATTAACCCGTCTTGCATTGAGCGCCTTCGGACGGGACATGATGAGGCGCGTAACGTTTACAGCCCATAACATAATCTATAGCATATACCGCCATCTGTTTTCTCCCCGGAGGAACTGTAGGTTATAACAAGATGCTGTGTACAGTGGCTGCTTTGTGGGATTGGCTCTCAAGCTGTTGTTTTTGTTTTTAGCCACATGCCCAGTAATTGATTTTTTTAAAGTGCATGAAGAAAACAAGAAGAATAATGAAAAGCAGTTTTAATGAATCGGGCAGGAACGTTTGTTTGCATTTGCAGTATGGGGATATTTGTCACAGGGTCGCGCCCAGCCTGGTGTAACCTACACTTCACTACCTGCATCTGGGTGAATTGTTATGAGTGGTTGAGACTAACAATTACAGGAATATAGACCCGTTTTGTTTTCCTTTGTCAGATATCATTTCCCAAAGGCGTTTCACACAAACCCATCAGTCTTTACTCTGCATGTCCGAGAGGAACATAATGTCCACGGGAAACTAACTGTGTCCCTATTGTTCAAACACTCAAAGTGGTTGAAATGAAACCGGTAAGATTCACATTTCATCTGAATTACATAATTACATTTACAGTCACAAAGCATGACTGTAATATTAATTATAGTGTGATCCATTAGTTTCTGACTGCGGTATTACTGTAATCCACCGGGTGGGTTAAAGACTATACACTTCCAATATTAAAGTAATATTTTGACCTATACAATAGCAAAAGCAATCATGAAATGTGTTGTTGTTAAACTGTACTTCATTTTCAATGCTTAATACATAATTAACATACATAATTAAAAACTTTATAACTTGTCATGGATTCTTACCTCACTGAGATCACACTCTGCATGCAGGGCTACAAAGATGGTTTGCAGCAATATAATTAATCCTGGCGTGTGCATTTTTATATTTTTTTTACTTTTATATAACATTTATTTTCTCTGACAGTGTGTAATTGAGTGTGTGTTTTGTTACCGCAGTCACACTGAAGAGCTGAAAGAATACAAGAATATCTCCAAAACTTTACTATCTCCCAGCTGCAGCAAAACTTGTTTTGTCTTTGCTCTTATATTTAGGGCAGCGGTGTTCTCTTATTCGTGCAGGAGTGTGGGAGGCGTTCACAAACTGTCACATGGATTCGGACTTGCGGGGCATCGAGAACTTACTGTAGCCCTCTCTCTTCACAGCTGATTGGATCAGAGCAGCCACATGTCACTGTGCGCACATAGCATGGATGTTGTTCCAGTGTCATATATGACTCATCCATCTTAGCTACATCCTATGTAATTTTAATGGTACGATTGTATTAAACCGCCCACGAAAGACAGCACTTTCTGCTCACATTTATATGGAAACATATCTGTGTACAAAAGGGTGTGCTGTTGTTAGGGTAAGAAGCAGAGAAGGGACTAATACTATAGGACCTCTCTGTATACAGAACCGTTCAGTCTTCAGAATGGGAGGGCATGCACTGTTGTAGTTTCAAACCAAAACAACAATGGAATAATTCAAGAAAGATACAAGCAGGAACGCCTAAAGAAAAATACAAATGTACAGACACAAATACAGATGTTTATCATCATTCAAAGACATGATGGCATACTTCTTTTCCTGATTTATGCTTGTCGGCATAGCGGCGAAGATGATGTATAGTTGCAAACAGCAGCAGAAGATGGGCGGTATTGTAGGAGCGTACTCGCACAGAGAAACCCATATGTACAGTATACCGTAGCTTGCAACACGAACGGCAACAGATGCTGCTGTCAAGGAGAATGAACCGGGACAAGCTGTGAATATGGGTCTACCACCCTGTCAGGGTGTTATTCACACCTGCAGGCATTCAATCTTTTAAAATAGTGTACTTCCTGCCATATGGCTGCAAGAACCCAATAAAAAAACACAACTTATCTAATTGATTTAAAGAAAACATGGGGGTCTTTTGATTCACCCGAGCGTTATTATTGTAGGGGTTTGTCTAGACTCCGTGGTTTAGTGCAAATACACATTCTCTGGCTCTAGGTTGATGTATTGGTAATTTTATTCTCATTTACAGGGTAATTAGAAGTCTGCACAAGTAATCATCACTCCATTTGCAGAGCAAGGCATGCTTGGACGAATTATTGATAAAGCTTATTACAGGAAAATTAAATGCTCGGCAGCCGAGACTGTGGAGCAAGAGGGGAGTCAACAGGGAGTCCGGGACCCCTAGGGGGTCCTCAGAGGTTTTGCAGGGGGTCACCCAAATAATTTGAGCCCAAATAAATGTAAAATATACATTAACATAACTACAACTTATAAATATATGAATCTGTGAATAATTATTTGAATGGCATAGCGTGGCATAGGCCCAAATCCTGCAGTTCATTGAATAGCCACTTGAGGCTGTCTGCAAAAGTGAGTCAATTCCCATAGACTCCAATGTAAAAATGTCAAATTTTACAGCACAAATTAACGTGTTTACATCCTGATTTTAAAAAATAGGTTTGGTCTGTATAGCTAGTTTTCCCATCTATGACAACTGTACAGGGGGGTGCATTCTTAAAAATGTTATCAAATAAAAATAGCCACACATTTTTCCAGTACTAATGGATATGGGGCATAGGGGGGCGTTACAGGCCAAGTGAGGTACTGCAAAGATGGAGACTGCCAGAGACAGCACAGAGCAGTGTTCAAATACACTCTTGAGAAAAGCTATGGGTTTGTCCATTTATATACAGTATATAGATTATTCACATGTTCTCAGACGACTTAATGCAATTTAATGTGATGGGAGAAGCTACATGTGTATTCTCAAGATGGTCAAATAGAGCATGTTTAGAGATGCATCATGGTAGACCATGAGCACAGCTGTGGCTGATATTAGGGTAGGGTAGGTTACTTTTGAAATGTAATCTGTTACATTCCTAGTTACCAGACTAAAATTATAATCAGTAACGTAATTTTTGTATTGCCTAAATGTAGTAATATAATCTGATTATTTTCCAATGCGTTTGAATTACTTTGCCCTAACAAAAAAAAATTTAAACGGCCTTAAAAACTGCGCTGGCACGCCATATCTTTGTATTTTTGTGTATGCTGCTCAGGGCAGTGTAAAGTAGGAATTTTTTCAGTTAATGAAAGGTCAATAAGAAAACAATAAATTGTTTTAATATGCATTTTTCTTCTGCAAACATCCCTTTTTAAATCTGAAAATAGTCCTAGAAGTAATCAATGTTTTCATAAATCCAGGCAATCCGATTACAGTGTTAAAGGTGGTATTGTAATGGAA
>JAODLL010000011.1:1121254-1154542 GCA_026546735.1 Forbesichthys agassizii
TCTCTCTCTCTCTCTCTCTCTCTCTCTCTCTCTCTCTCTCTCTCTCTCTCTCTCTCTCTCTCTCTCTCTCTCGTCAGAGTACATAAAACCTAAGGGTGACCATGTGTCGAATCCCTGTGTGGTTTAGCATTGGGTGTCTGGAGGGAAAGGTTGTGGTTACATTCAGTCGCAGTGACAAATTGCTTCTTTTTTTTTTGCCTATTGCCTGCTAACAGCCTCTGTATTAACCTCACCATTAGCACTTACTTTGTGTGTTACACCCATTTTTCCTCCTGCCCGGGGTCTCTGCGGACCTCTTAGGGCTGATTAAAGGACGTTTGGGAAGCATTTAGAGGTGTTAAACCTCATTGGCCTGAATGAGCTCCAGCAGGTGGTACTCTGCTGGAGACTTATCTCCTCGATGGCTCCCCGGGCCGTGCTGCCGTGCCCTGCCTAGGAGGTTCTCCGGTGTTAGCTGACGTCCCGATGCTAGCTTGCGTCTCAAGCTCTTAATGCTAGCTCTCCTCGATGGCTCCCCGGGTCACGCTGTTTGCCCCTGTTTAGGAGGTAAACTGGTTTTAGCTGACATCCACGATGATAGCTTGCGTCTCGGGCCCTTCATTTCATTTGTATTTAACCTTTATTTAACCAGGAAGTACGCACTGAGGTTAAAACATCTCTTTTTCCAGGGAGTCCTAGCCAAGACAGACAGCAGCACAAATAACAGTTACAGACCAAAAATACAAAAATATTAGAAAATAAAATACTCAATCATAAAAAAACATAAATGCTAGCTCTCGTCGGCTTGGCTCCCTGTGCCGCGCTGTTTTGCCCCTGCCTAGTAGGGTGTCCCCTGGTGTTAGCTGACATCCACAATGCTAGCTTGCGTCTCGGGCCCTGAATGCTACAGTAGCTCTCCACATTTGGCATTAGATACATCTAAAGTGTTCCCCACTGTGAGATGGTGATGAAGACATTCCACATGCTCATAGTGCATCATGATGCGTTAATAATAAAGTAGAAGTGACAGGTGTGTTTTTTATTTAATTAATTTTTTTTATCCTTTTCATGATGAGAGGCAAACACACCGGAGATTTCCTCGTCTCCAGGCGATTATTCCATTCTGTACAGATCCTTAGGAAAGATGGCCTGTTTCAAGAAGGGAATGATACCGTAGATGCAGCAGCAATCCCTTCATCTCACTAAAGTAGCTTTATCCGTCAGTGGCATATCTATACACGGCTACAGTATTTTCATCTCACTTAGGGAACATGGCATTCTAATATTTATTCGCAGTTCCCTTTAATTCGCCTACAACCACATCGAAATAACTTGGAGAACCACTATTGATCTCCTTTTAAAATTGCCTCATAGCCTATATCTATTGCCATTATCACTTGAGCCCTCTGCCGATATTGGAAAACGCTGACCTAAACACCCTCAGTCACACTTGTGATCTTTGATTAACTCCGCAGAAATTGCTTCTCATCACTGCATCCATTAGAGTAATGTAAGCCTTTGTTACTTCAATCCAATGGTCCTTATCCTCACAGACGGACGACATCGCAGTGATTGCCAGCAAGGCCCAAAACCTACCCAAGGATAACGTGAAGAGGCGACGCATGGTGGTGTTCACCCAAGGCAAAGACGACACCTTCGCCACAGTCGGTAGGTGCTCATGTCGAATCTGTAAAAATGCCTGTACGTTCTCTTACCCCGTGTTACAGATTTCTCGCCAAACAGAGCTTAATGGCAGCAGTCATTTCTTTGAAGTTGAACCCTCCCAATATTGACACCAGATGTTGCAAAAAAGAAAAAAGCCAGGAGTGCTTGCACTATGTTCTATCATTTCAGAGCATTATAGAAATATGGCGGAGCAGGCATTGATTTGTGAAGTACTTAAAACTTTGTCTTGGACAGGTTCCAGGACTGTCCTCAGCCATTTCCAATGCGTCAACCCTTTACTTCCTGTCCTGTCTTCTGTCAAAGCGCCGGCGGCGTGACCTTGAAGAGGGGTCGACAGTCCGGCCCGCCCCTCGAATTAATCCACTTTCCGCAATACGGGCCTTATTTATTAGCAGACATTAAGAAGCGGCGCCTTCGTCAACCAAGCGGGGGTGGCGGGAAGGGGGGGGGGGGGTTTGCAGGGCTAAGCAAAGGGGGGGAGGGGGGGCAGTGGGGAGATGATGGTTTCCGATTACAGCCCAGAGCCCTTTGCCATTGTTTGGAAGCAGAGGGTGTCTATCCTCATTGCCCTTGTCATTCAGACTGCAGAGGGACGGTGGCGATGGCCTCAGGTGAGCACGCTAGCATATCACTCATCGCTGGGGACTGGGGAAGGGCGGCTGCTGTTCGAACCACACAGCCATGTCAGAGAGACACAGAGAGAGCTCATCGGACGCCACTTCCATATTGGATTTTTGGAATGGGGACGTGGGGGGGGGGTCTTTTCACCCTTTATGCAGACCAGAACAATCGTTCCATGCAAGTAAATGGGGAGGTCCACGGATTTCCCGATGAAATTGCCCATTATTTCTCTCTGGGGGGGCGTTAACGGGTATTTTGAGTACATTAATTAAGTACGGTACCTACAAATAGTTTGAGGCCACAGCGGTATTTCTGCAGTGAGCTGTTTTGGGGTAAATGGACTTTGTTTCAGACCATGCATGTTAGATGTAGCTGTCTGGGCACTGCATACATCAGCCTCCACAGCCAAATGCTATTATTGACACGCCCACTTAAGAGACCGGAAGTGCTCCATTTTTGCTTCCATTGAAATACATTACAATGCTCCATCTTTGTTATTATTCCAGTATCTTTGGCTATATGGTTAGAGCCTGTACACCAACATTGATCCCAAGCTAAACACCTCGGACTTGAGCATATTCTGTTTTTTACTCATACCGACACAAAACGTTTTTATTATGGGATATGAAATTATCACCAAAATAGCTAATTTTGTACTATAGGTATAAATAGTGTTTTAAGTTATGGTATCTACATAATAATGTACTAGCTTGCAGATTTTGCAGAGTAATCTACTGTTTCGAATGTAAGTCCGACATATTAATTAACTAGTAATTACCCCGTACAGTAGTAATTTTGAAGCACTGCATTAATTGGTTGGCTATGCTGGAATCACAATTCAACAACATTGCAAAAAAAACATAAAAAACTATAAAAGGTCCAAGTTACCCAAAGAGGCTTTTACTATAAAAAAATGCTTGGTCATTGTTTAACTGTAATTGCTGTATTTCCAGAAATGTGTTTGTAATCGACAGCCTATGGTTGCCTTAGTAAAGTCTATAATAGATAGTATTTTAGAGTCGCGTCGAGTTATTCAAAGTCACTTTTCTTTTGACAAGTCTGAACAAAATCTTTTAGCGGAAGTGTCAAAGCCCTGCGCTTAAACCTAAAATGAAGTCATCCATTGTCTAGAAAGGTGTTTGCCGGTGATGGATAAATCCTGCCTACTTCTCTTATTTGCTTCTGCGCAAAGACAGAGCTGTGCGCCTCTGTGAACTTTATATAAAATACATGATAAATGCCGGCAGGATGAAAGACAATGTTTCTCGTGTCACCTACAAAGGCAAACATGATAAATTCAGTTGAATGTGCCATCATTCGGTTCAGCAGTAGGCACGGTGGAATCTGCACGCGCCTGTGAAATGTTGTTATTCCCGCACGCGCCAAATAAACGTCAATGTAAAAAGAGAATTAAAGATTTTCATTTCCCAGAGGCGGCGCTCTAATAAACTTGATCTCTCATTTTGTTCGCAATTTGTCCTCCTGTCAGGATTTGATCATTTGCCAGCTTCTGTGTGTCACGTTAAACCGTTTTATAGTGATTAAGCATCGAAGAAGAAGGCCTCCCCCTGTGGTATAATTCAACAAAAAAAGGGATGTCAATTTGTTATTGTTAACCCTCCCCCCCCCCATCCCCCACACACGCACACACACCCCTCATTTGGAGAGCCAACCAGTCTGTCATCACTCTTTGCTTCAAACGTGCCTGTAAAGAGCTCTTCGCGAGGGGCAGGGGGGGTATACATCCACTCCTTTATCTAGCCGACACCGACTCTGTTGAACTACATGGGGCTTTTTGCTCATGCAGCCATTAAAGCACTAATTAAGATCAGTGTGGCCTGAGTCTTAACAGTGGGGAGATCTAATAAATTATCATTCAGTTGGGGTAGCAGCTCTAATCGCTGATAAGGACTTGACAAAGGCTGACTCGGCTCCTCGGCCGCTGTTAGGGTTCTCGAGGGAACAAGGCAGGCAGACTGTGCAGGGAGATTTTAAGACTCGGAAAAAGTGTACTTGTTCTATGCACATTAATCACACAAAGTGGACTTAGCTAAGTAGAAGATAATATAGGCCACAGGACATGTTCCGCTGTAAATGGCAACTTCTGGTGTGTCGTCAGCATTTTACTTATCGCAAACGTCACTTGAACGTAAATGTTACAAGCATATACTGTACAATAACAAAACACTTCTAAACTTGTTTTATTTGACCAAATCCTTATTTTATGTACGAAGCGCACCATGTTTGAATTCCATATTCCATAAAGATGGAATCAATTAGCAGCTCACTCGCCGAGAATGACCTCCTGTTTTTCACTTGGCCACTTGGCGTCCAAGTGTTTTCTTTTATCTTCCCCTGAAGGATGCTGGTTTGCGATGATCTTTTGCCTGTGGTGACAGTAATTACAGACACATGTACTTTTTTTCTAACTCAATTGTGAATGAAGATGCTGGTTATGATAAGGAAACAGATTGAATGTCAACTCTCTGCTAACCTGTCTTGTTTGCCAAGAAAACAGTAATGTTGTTTTCTTCTCGGCGGCAGCCATTGGCTGAGGCGCAAAAGGAAGTGTTCCAGAAGACCTGAATGCTCGAGGAAGTTCACCACATAGTTACTGCACTGAAACCCCACAGTATACTTAAGTGCATACCGTTGAGCAATTCCACCGTTTGTAATTCACAGTGACTTGGCAGGCCACAATGTACTATGGTGTGATTAATTAGTCAATTGACCTAGATAGCATAATGTACATTGACACAGCAGATGTGTTTTCTTCCTGAGCTGACAACTATCTACCTTACTGTACCTGCGTTCTGTCGAAATTACATCATTCTCTACTGAAAAATAATTATGCACTAAATTCAAATGGTCAGAACTATGTGTTATATGCTCATTTTCCAATATAGAAGTTGTTTACGTCAGCTTTCTCATAGCTTTCTCAACATCTTTTTTTTTTAAACATTTTTTATTCAGCCATTGCAATGGTGCACATTTTCATTGTTAAAAAGAATAGTCAGTAATAAGGGACTTAATTGATAGTAATTTCAAAGAGCTGCCTGTTGAAAGAGTTTAATCACCTCCATTCATAGCTGTAATGAGCGAGTTATGAAGAGTGAATTAACAAAGGCCCACAATACAGCATTAATCAAAGGAAATATTCTGGATTCTTCCACCGTGTGTCAGAGGTTAACTGTATTCTCTCATGTTTACAAAGAACATGCTGTCCGAGCACTGCGCGGTAAAAAAATAAAAATTAAACAAGAGCCCTGGTTTTATTGACTAGAAGTAATGGTGCTGCCCTCATTAAAGTGAAACGTGAAGTGCATTTAACGTAGTGATGTTTTCAGACATGCTTACAGCCAATAACAACAGAGACACTGAGTTTTTTGGCAGGCACGTGTTTTTTTTTTTTTTTTTTTTTTTTGTATTGCCATTTCCATGACAGACCATTGCCAATGAGCTCTTTGTTACATGTGGCCTGGGATTTGGTCGACTGTAACATGAGCTGACATGTCAGTCAAAACTTAATCATTTGCCTGAGACGCGAGATGTGAACCTAACTGGTACAGGAGCGGTGATTGAGGGAAGAGGAATGGGAGTACGCAGCGATCTATCTCATGCCACATTTCCAGATATGTTGACTCATCATGCGCCAAATAATAGCTAACTGTCTGGAGACAGGCTGGTAAATCCAGCCGTGTACACTTTCCACGTAGTTTGCATTCACCAGCAGTTTGATTGATTTGAATAGGTCACACTTTGTATAGAAGCTGTCCGTCTTTTTAAGGGGTTTCAGAAGACCGTAACTACTTAATAAGTAAGTACCATACATGTTGTCCACCCCTGTAAACCGTCTCATTACACAGACAAATATCTACATCTTGTGAAATGTTTGTCATGAGTGAGAAATTATTACTCCGGTGCCACCCACACTTTTGAAGATTGACCTTTTTTAGAAGCTAAATGAACTTTTTTTTTTTACATCTGTGTATATGGGACTTCTAAACAGGATCCATGCTTGCACGTGGCCTTTTATTTCAAGAGTCTGCCATATTCTGAATTAAGTAACCTGTATCACCGAGCAAATTCGCAGCATAATTGATGGCAGCATAATTGATGGCGGCATAATTGACAAACTATAATTCATTAATAGCGTATTTTACATGCAAGATGTGTGGCTAATCATTTCAAGAGGGAGGCGGATTCTCAAGCTTCATCTGCAACATTAATTAAGCGATGTCGTTATGCTACTAATTAGCTGATCCTAAAAAGATCTTCGTCTATTGTAATTTATTATCAAAGTTCCAACCGGCTACATGCCACAAAATAGCAAAATGCTCCTTCAATCTAACCATATGTGCACTTGTTTCCATTATGGATAAGACAATTGACTTGCTATCAAGAGATACATTTACAAAGTCCTGCCAGTGTCTGACCACACGAGATGTGCTATGAATAGTTTAACTCTAACAGCGTTTGTAGCTTAATTGGCGTTTGACAGTAAATTGTTGGTATGCTGATCACATGCTAGGCTACTAGTGTAGGTTGTGTGCCTTATTAGCAAACCGTGCTAACACAGACAGAGGTGCGTTCAAATTGACGAGGTGGTTTGTCTTGTTTCCAAGCTCTGAAATACGGCGAGTCATTGCTAGATCAGCAGGAGGCCTCATTAAATTGCTTAAAGCTTTTCTTCCTCCTCCCCCCTCACCCCCACCCTCCTCCTCCTCCTCCTCGTGTCTGTTTAAACTCCAAACCTCTCTCTCAATAAGAGGTCCGTCCACCTCCTCGTAGCCCTTTCATCCACATGTCAGTTTGTCTCCCACACCTTTTTTTTTAAAGGCTAATGTAGACCCCAGAAACCTTCGGCTTGTTTGAAGGTTGTGTGTGTGGTTTAGATTGCTCTGACATAAGTTGCTGATTTAATGTCATTCTACACCTCAATACTTTTGTGTTGTCTCTTCTCTCCTCCTCCCCCCCCCACCCACACCCAAAACTTTCAACTGGAAGTTTCTTTGAAGCGCATGTGCTCCTGATATTTAACGCAATATAATCCGTAGACGATAATACAGACCACTGATTCCGCTACAACATTGTAGCTCTTGCTGGGATTGTTGGTCAGTCTAAATACAGTAAATGTCACCTTATATTAATAAAGGGTGAAGGGCTTTGTTTACGTTCCCCAGTACTATGTAGATGTGTTGGTATTTAGCATCGCATTAGACAGTTTTTCAAAGTTTAGCTAATGCCACCAAAACAATATTCCCTTGATGGGTTTTAGCAGTTTGAAATAAAAGTATACCGGCTATTACTGTAGCATTTTTCACTCACATTTAAATGACGAGCATGATACCATTTGTTATTTCATTGTACAAATCCTTGTACATCACAGATTCAGAAAACATTGACAGTCCAGACTAAGCCTTTCTAGAGTCAATCCAGCGTAGATTAGAGCTTTCTATATTGAATGCTGCTTCCTGCCACACACATCTCTACACTCTCCCCTACAGTACCTTTAGGCCAGAGGTCTTCAACAGGGGGTCCAGGACCCCTAGGAAGTCCTCAGAGGTACTGCAGGGGGTCCACCAAATGAGTTGATCCCAAACATATTTTCTTCCAAAAATGTAAATGTCAGAAAATATACATTAACATAAATACAACTTATACTATACGTATATAAAGCTGTCAACAATTATTTGAATGGCTTAGTTGGTGGTCTACTTTTATACATGACACTTTAGGCCGCCGTACGCATTATTGTTGGCCCGGCAACTCACTATTTAATACCATATTTGATATAGGGTGCCATGTTTCTATTGGCCCAAGACCAAGACCTCTGCTTAAGGCTTTTCTCTGCCACATGTATACATACGCATGCATGATGTTATTGGCATAATCTGGCATTCTGTGAGTATTGTTAAGCAGTTGAGGGGTGAATACCGTAGTTAATACTGTTCCATATAGTTTAGAATTAATAATTAATAAATAATACTAATGTTTTATTGTGTAAACCTGTCTTATAATTATGTGCTGTGCCTGTTTTAAATATTTTTTTATTTATTAAAATTGATTAAAGAACTTCAAACAAAAAGTGAATTGCTAATATTCTGTTAACAATATATACTGTAGAGATGGGATGAATACAATACAAAAAAAATTGTATGTCACTTTGGATCAAAGTGTCTAAATGTGACTAAATGAGAAAGGTGCATAACAGTTGTATCCTTCTTTACTTTATTTCTGCCGCAGGTGAAAATGTGACCATGTTTCCAGTTATTGACATTGACCAGAACAGCATTGTGGACACAAATGGTGCAGGAGATGCCTTCGTAGGAGGTACAGGATGTTCTCGATAATGCTCCCATTATACCATAAACATTTCTAACGCCATGTCCTCTCCCAATTAACCGTGGATACCAGCCACCCACTGGACAGTATGTGGCATATGGAGGTTTCTAGATTACATGACCCTGACATTTACGGGCCCATGTGTGCCCTTATTTTAAATGATGTACATGTCTTGGGTGGAAAGTATCATCTGGGGCTATTTCTGAGATAAGGAACATATCGAGGAGGGGTGAGAATCAGAGAGGGGCATAAGTAGGGCTGGGCGATATGGACCAAAACAAATATCCCGATATATTTAGTTTGAATACCGATACACGATACTCATCGGTATTTTCTATAAAGCGGGCTAAATCCTTCAGGCATAAAGAAAAAACAGGAAACCCGACGGAAATGTGACATCTTTTATTTTTAGCGACATTATTTGACATATGTGAGCTTTCTCTGGTGGTCACTCGCTCCTGACTCCACCCCTCAGGCCAAGTGCAGGCATGGAGGTAGAGACGAAAAAATCATAAAATGAATGAATAAACGCATAATATAACTATATCGACATCAACGATATTGTCTAATCTTATATTTCTTTTGAAAATATTTTGTACCGGTATATCGCCCAGCCCTAGGTTAAGTTAAACCTATAAGTTTTGACTGGGTTTGTAATACGTTATTTCCTTGATCAGGTAGTGTAAAAAGTGTACTGTAAATATTTTACAAAACAAGGTACACATTCAAAATGAGCCCCAACAGTAACATTTATCCAACTTTACAGGAGGGCCAAAACAACATTTCTAGATCAGCAGAAACTAATTTAATATGTACATCTCCGTTTTACCCTAAATGTCATTTCCGCCGCTTCGGTTCTCATCCCTCATTATCTGCTACTTCTCACAGGGTTCCTCTCTGAGCTGGTCCGAGAGAAGTCGATGGAGGAGTGCATCCGAGCCGGACACTACGCTGCCAACGTCATCATCAAACGGGTCGGATGCACTTTCCCAGAGAAGCCAGACTTTGTTTAATGTAACCGAGCACTGTGGATTTCTGTCATGTTTTTTTATTGATTTGATTTTTTTTTTTTTTATGCCTGGAGATTATTTTCAACTTTTTGTATTTGCAGTATGTCCACAAGAGTAACTGCGATGCAACTTGAAGGCGTTAAGAAATTAAATGTTTACCTCAATTATTTATAATTATTATTATGGCTTCAGTTGCCATATTCAAAACCATAATGTTCTTTTGTAACTCTCACACGTGGAACTACTGTTAATAATACTTAATGTCCATTAATGACTGTTATATCTTTAATGGCAAAATGGCAGGAAATAATTTGTTGTGATGTCTATATATATATAATTTAAACACATGTTTAATCTACCCAGATGCAAGTGGTTTAAGAAAGCATTCAACATTGACTGATATGACGAGTGAAATTAGCTTTGCATATATGTCCATTTAAAGTCTAAGTCATGCAACGAATGCAGGCACACTGTTACCATCATTGCTGAATAAACAAAGGGCTCCTTCATACTTCTTGGTCCTGTCAACGCAATATCCATCTTAAAGCACTGCTGGACTTTTGTTAAACTCTTGATTCAGTACTGTAGCTTACTCAATAAATGCAGTCTTACCTGCCCACATAAAGCGATTGTAAGCTAATACACTTTTAGTTTACCGTACACTGTGGTTCATCAGCCATCTGCTGTGTGCTCGCTGAAGAAATAATCTGGTGTTTCTACACAGCACTGGCTCTGCAAATGGGAGCTCAGACAAAGTGGTGCAGACCGCACTACACAACAATATCCCAGCCTTGGCAATGCGTGACCAATTTTAGGGTCACCGCTTCTGAGAGCACCCCTATGGCACTGCAGGGAGGCTTTTACCCCACCTTTAACTTTCTCTTCTGGTATGTGTTATGAGTTTACCCATAGAACTACTGTATAGAGTTTACCGTACACAGTACAGTATATTTCAAGTTTTATGTTATATGTTAAATTAGATAATTACAATATAGGCTCTGCAAGCCAAAGTAATCTGAGAATGCATACTAGAGCAACCAGCTTTGTTGACACAGTCAAAGTGTTTTTGAATGGAAGTAAATGTTTTTTTTCTTTCCAGCATTACATTTGCATTGATGCAAGGATTCCACAGAGTTAAGGAGGGTTCAGCAAAGGTTCAGTAGCACTTTAACATGGCCAATCACCAGAAGGAGGTCTGGGCTAGCCAGGGGTTCTAACTGGACTCTCTCTCAGAGCACATGTCTCCATGACCAAGCCTTCGAACCCAGCAGTGCTCTCACTGGGGGGTGGGTTGCAAGGATCAGAGAAAGGCTGCCCCCTCCCCCCTCCTGTGTGGCTAACAGAAGTCTTAAACAGTCTGCCGCCAAAGGCAATAATGCAAACAATGTCCAGCATGATTTTATGAAGTGCATTACAGTCCACAGAACACAGACCAGGGTATGTATACAACATTTGCCTAGTCTAGTTGTTGCTAGCCAAAGGTGGGATCAATGATGCCATTTTATGTTATGGTAAAAACAACCTGTTAGACCGTATTATCCATGTTTTATGAGCATGATTAAATGTTGTGGAGAAACATGTTTTATGACTCCCCTCCTGCACGAGGACTCGGTAAAGAAGCACAGTTTATGCATTTATGCTAATCGAGGTGTTCTAAGTGGGGAAAAAAAAATGTTCCAGCCAAAAAAATGTTAACAACTTTGAGTCACTTTTTTTTTCATCAGCATTTTTAAGGTTTCACACAGATGCGCTTTGAAAAGGACCACATTTCTGATTGGCCAAGATCACACTATGGCAGCTGGTTCATTTGGTTCTCAAGATGACAGATGGCAAAACACAAACACAAAAAAGCAGGAGCCATGATTAAGTAATGAGAATGCCTACCACAATAAGGAAACTACTAAAACAGACTTTTCACACTCCGCGTAAACTTTGCTCAGCGTATGCAAGAGGTAGAAACACATTTTATGTTTGATTTACAGATTCATTCAAGATTAAATGAAATCCTACCTCTTTTTATTTTATTTTTTTGGCTACCCTGTGAAGGCAGCAACCACCCAAAATAAAATGTTTAATTTCTCTTTCATGTAATAAAGCTCATGTCAGTTACAACTCTAGACAACCAAAGACTCTCTGGTTGTTTGCTTCTACATAGGTTCACCATCATCTTTTGTTTTTAAATGTCCAAATCTAAGCAAAAGAGTAACTGGGACCTGGCCAGTGTTTTGCCCCCGCAGATGGGCAATAGTGTTTGTGAACACCAGTGTGGCAGTTGGCAGGGTTTGGGTTAGGGGGGGATGGGCAGATTGTGGTGGCACATGCTCCAATTCAAATTATCCCTGCACCCATGCAGCAATTGAGGAGCTGGTGGAGGCCAGGGTGGGTTCGATCAGTGACTATCCTTGACGTGAACGCCCCAAAACCAGCCTTTATTCATTTGTAGTAGTCTTTTTTTATTTCACAAGCACACCATCATGCCACAACCTTGAATAAAAGTGACATTTAAAACACAATGTTGAAGAATGGCAACGGTCAAACCGAGGTAACAGTCTTGAGACCTCCAAAAGCGTGTATGTAACAGTGAAAGAGATGCACCAAATGTGTATTCTGTTAAAAATGTTATGATTGTTTGCTGCGTGTGCTATAATACGGTTCTAATATAATAATATAATACACAGTATACTATACACTATGTAGATGTACACTATCAAATACAGGATCCTTTGTATAAGCCACCATTGACAAAATGCACTTTTTATTGCTATAATGTATTGATATTGTGCTAATGTCCTTTTTCATTTTACTTGCTAATAACTCCATTAGGGTACAAAAAATCAACATTTGATTACTGTGCTTGATTTAAAAAAAAAAAATCTATTCCATCCTGTATCTTAGTATTTCAAGATGGCCCTGCCTAGTATAGACTACAGTACATGTACTATATAGGCTACTCTTAAGGTAATTACAACAAATATTTACAGTTGGCCCGCCTAATTAAGATATATCTAGCAATATGTGGTATTTGAGTGTCATCGCATTAAAACGTGTGGTATGCAGTGACACCAGAAAACTGTTGTGATGGACTGTAATATATACTAGTGTGCCAATTCCCTGCTCATCACTGGACATGTTGATGGGGGGGAAAGTGAAATTGACAGTATCATTGTAGATGCACACTAAAGGGGCGACGGTCTGCTCCACTACACTGAAGTAGGGATGTCTACAGTGGAGACGAAGGGGGGAGGGTACCACTTTGTCACAGGCTGCTATGTAGATTAACCTTTCAATTAGTTGTTATCAGGTCCTCTCTGTCTCGGAGCGAGCTTTCAGCGTTCGTTTAGAAATCAAGTGCAACCAAATCGGAAGGATATGTCGCCGTGTATTTATTCTTCGACGTTTCAATCATCCTAATAATGAAGAGGAGTATCCAGGGGAAAACTTGAAGAGGTAACTACAAGCAAATATTTACGGTAGCCTGTGCCTTTTTCCACAGTAGTTATATGATCATCCTTGCATTAAACTTGCGTTAATTTGTTTCGCCTTGTAGCCCACAGCGGCGGTACAGCTAGTAAACGATGTAAAGATTGAAGCGAGCTTTATGTCGTTTCCGAATTTGATCGGGAAACGAGAATGGACCGTCTGGGAAATGGAGTAAGAAACTAGCGATACATAATTGAGGAGCAGCGATGAAGGAGCTATACTCTCCAAATACTCATGGAACTTCTATTCCCACAAAGCATTATTTTGCCCGGTGCTTGTTATTTTCTTAAGGGAAACATGTTATAGTTAATAGTGACAAAGAGGTCATGACATATTTTCCATTTCTATATGAGATGTTAATGTCGTATCCAGGTGTTGATACTAAAGAAAGCCTACTTTTCATTTGCAGAATTTGAAAGGTTTTGCCATTTTCTGCCTCATTTAACATAACGCTTACTTTAAATGTTACATCTTTCGAGAGAAACTGGTGGTGGTGCAAATAATGAAGGGAAAGAAGATACGAGATGGGGCGGAAAGGCGATAGCTTGCACACAATTTAGCCTGCAGTAGTCTAATCCACGAACTGCTGCCGGGGGAAAACGTGCCGCTTTAAATCAATGCTTGAGCATTTGCAGATTTCATGCAAACAAATGATGGATTTAACAAACAGCCAATTAAAGTCTAAAATGATCCAAATCACTTTCAAGTGTAACCAACTGTTTCAAGGAGGAATCTTAGTAAAGGTGGGCTGGTGTTAAACGCTTTGCAAATGACATTCCTTTTAAAAAGGCTTTTAATTACTAGTACGACAATTAACTCTATCATAATGTTTTTCATAACTTGACAATAACCCTACATGCTGTTGACCAGTGAGAAGAAGTATCAACAGTGGCAAAGGTAAATAATAATAATTCATTATACAAGGCACCTTAAGAGGCGGGTCAATTGAGTGAAGTGACATATCATACAGCCAGTGCCGTGCCTTTCAGGGTGAGCTCATACATAAAGATTGACATGTGCTTTATCAAACCAGAAATCGGATCTTGTCTTTACAGCCAATATTGAAGTTGCTAGGGAGGGCACATTAGTGTAGGTAAGGTTTAATGAGACTCCATTGGATTGTAATCAGCGTCATGTCGGATTCATGTAAACTACAACATTGTAACAAAATGGCGACTGTTTAGGTGACATCAGTAATCTTGGCAACATTGTAATTATCTCCTCCACTCAGCGGACACTGTTCTAGGTTTGTTATATAGTACATTTGTTATATTCGTGTTCTTATTCGTAGCGGTGGGATGTGCAATGATTTTCAGACATGACATAAACATCCCTCGGCAGCTGTCAAAAAGTAAGCATTGATTATATTCAGCTGTCATTAAAGATCGCGTTGATCAGACTAAGCGATCCCAGGCTGTCACAGTGTCGCGCTTACAGGCAACCGTTCAACTTTACACCTACTGTTATTGGGCTTTCGATCATTTTGTCACGTTTTTACTGACATGTCTGATTTCCTCGTTGAACAAGTTTTCATTCCCAAGATCTTTCTGCTATTGAAAAGCTAATTCTGAAACTGAAATAAGTGACTGTTATGAAGCATGTATTACATTTATTGAGCAGAAGTTACTATTTGAATGTTGTTGAACAGTTATTGACCCATCTTATTATTCATTGGGTTTATTTGATAATTGACATATGGGTATGTATGCATTATGGTGTCAGTCTATGATCAAAGGTGACATCTACCTAGGCTGCATTTGTTGTCAGTGTTTATGCATCTGTTTCTTGTTATTTAAGTTCTGGTAGCAATGGCCTGACCTTACTTGTTAATGAATAATGTACTGCAAATTACATTATACAATGTGGATTACATGAAAATGCACAGAATTCCTATGTTTTCTCTTGTATTGATATTGTGTGCATATGTTTACATTTTAAATAAATGTGTATACAGCATAGTCACTGTTGGAATTAGTGTGTCATAACTTATAACTCATACTCTTATACTTATACTCATAACTATATATATATTTTTGTTTTGTTCTTATAGATCTTGGGGACTGGAACTTCAAGAAACAGCTCTACTGGTAACGTGATTCCCCTGCAGTTGTTGGATTTTCTAGTGCCAAGCTTCTTGTGAGATACCCATGGTTGAGAATAATCTCTAGATGCTGGGGTGGAGTCTTTGACCTTGTCAAAGATGTGGATGTATCAGGTGTTCAACAGCAGAGAGGGCGAATCTGCATGGATCACTTTTTAGTGGATCTCAATCTGTTCAACCATGGTAAAACTTGCCAACCCTCTGTACACAACGTGGCTTCTGGAAGCAATACAGAAAATCAAAAGGCAGAAGCAGCGTCCATCAGAGGAGAGAATTTGTCATGCGGTGGCGACGTCACGTGGACTTGACAGGAGGACTGTTCTTGAGCAGTTGGAATTAAGCGTACACGATGGCTGTATTCTCAAAGTTACAAATAAGGGGAGCGCGTCATACAAGGATCCCGGCATTCCCGGGAGAGTTGGCGACCTGCCACCTACAAACATCTCTGTGCCATCCAAGGGATCTGTATGGAATTTGAGCGATCTTCGCCATATTGATTGGAATAAAGTTCTTCGGAGGGCCATTGAGGGCCTGGACGATTCCCATGGATCCTCACTGAAGAACATTGAAAGGTACCTGAGGAATCAGGATGACCTCTCAAACGTCGTTGAGAACCCCGCCTTCCGGCAGAGGTTACGGCTGGCGGCCAAACGTTGCGTGAGCGACAACGGGTTGCTGAAGAACGGTCCGCGCTACAAGCTCAACCACGGAGGTCGAGAGGGAAGGGGCTCCAGGTGTCCAAGTGCTTCCCCGCTGGTCCTTTCCTCTGTGACGCTTCTGCCTCACGAGAGAGACCAGGTATACGTTTGCCCGGTCGTTTCCTGACCCAGGTCTCGTTTGTCGTTGCGCCGCCGTCTGTGTTTGCTACACCAGCGCAGGTCGCAGATAGTCGGGCAGAACAGTGCTTCCCACAGATTATGTAACCCATAATTCTATTTCTAGAATGTCTGAGATGTGATTGGTTGTTCTGCCTTGTGGCTGAAGAGATTAATGCTTTCTCTGGACTTAAAACCCTGGAAGATCCATTTTAGTCTAAAAAAAAATGTCACTTGGCACTCCAAAAAACACATTTAAAATGTTTTTTTTAAGACTACATTTACAAAGCCAATAGATGTCATTGTCTTGCCATTGATAGTAAATGTGTTTTTATTTTGTATTTTTAAGAAACCTTTGTAAATGTGTATATTGGAGAGCTAAGTGACGTATATTTATCTCCTCGGGTCTTACCGGGTTTTAAAGTAGTACTTCGCTCAAAAATGATTAGTGAAAAAGTTAGTGTATCAATTACTCACTCTTTACAGCCTGTAATGCTGAAAGAGAAAGTGCTTTAGCATTTTTCTGCTACAAATGAGGGATTTGTTTTTGTTTTCAAACTTTGGATTTCATCCCTTAGTGCCTGCATTGTGCAGGCTTTATTAATACAGCATTCCAGGCTGTGAGTGTTGAGTTATAAACTAGCCTAATTATAAATGCTTAAAGGAACCCACAAATGATACAGCCAAGTATGGAAACTTGCCACTGTTAATATCAACTTGAGGGAGGTGTCAAACACTGTGTGGTTTCGCCTGTGTGTGTGCGCATGCGTGCTTAAGCTCTTCCAAGAAGGTCATAGGAGCATATTAAACATTCAGGCTGTATAGTGCAATGCTGTAATGAGGTTGTTACCAAGAATGGTGCAGAATCAGATCTTTATCTTAACAGAAATTGCAATGCTGACCACTGGCGTGCACACTAAATATGTACATGTTCAGTAGCAAGACAGCTTTCTACTTGGAAGGCAGTTTTCTAAAGTACTGTGAAGTGTGGCAGTTTTGCATCACAAAAAGCATTTTCTCACTATGAGCTCTAATGTGCTGCAGACACAGTATTTGTGCATGTTAACACATGGAACTGTATTAACGCAAAGTGTGGTCTGATGGCTTGTGCTCCAATTATTCATCGCAAATTGTGTACAACATCCAGCTACAGAGCGATAACTCGGCAACCCACCAGTTTCACAGTGAATAATCAGGAAATGACACGTTTGATACTGAAGCCACAACTGTGACAGAGTCTGCGGTCAAAAGTTAAACTGAGAAGTGCTCAGAGACACGGTGTCCTGTCAAGGCTCCTATTGTATACTGTAACAGGCCCAATGGTTTCCATTTGGCAGGTTTTTTTTTTACACAATGCTCCTGGCTTGATGACATCACCAAGTTTACTTCAGGCTTACCATTCACTTCAAAGGATCATGAGACCTCTATCTCTCTGCACAGAGAGAAGACACACGCACACACAAATGCAGTGTTTGTTCGTGTTCAAATTAGGGATGCTGGGGGCGGGGGGGGGGGGAAGCAGAAAGAACGGTGTTTGTTCATTTTTATTAGATTCTGAAGAGACCCTGGCAGGAACAAAGACAAGGAACGAGATCCTTTGCTGCTTATGTTATGCAACTACTTAAGCTCTCTAGCAGCATGCATTGTTTTTAATAGGACCACACACACACACACACACCAGCTTACTTGCTGTAATTTCCTCTCATGTAGGGTAAGTATGGCATTTTGAAAAGGGGGAGGAGAGGGGGGGGGAAGACATTCCTGTAAAGTTATGGGTCTATCTATTTTGACTTAGTCTGGAAGTCTATAATTGCCAGACCAAAACAAATGTTCCTTTCTGTAAATGCAGCTGACGTGCCATTGGGCACTGTATGCAAACGCCCGCCACACGTTATAGCAGACAGCTCGTTGGCCCACGTTTCCTCCCTCCCGCCTACACAATGCCCATGTTACAGTATAGGCAGTGTACAAAATATGCAAACACATGTAAGTGAGTTAGACAGTGACCCTGGGTCAGCAAATGGCCTTGCTGAGGCCTTGTTTGGCAATGAGCTTGTCTTCCTCTTTTCCATTGAACACTGCTTTGTGTAAACAGTAAAGGCATTGTGCTTAACTGCACCGTCAGCACTGCGTTATTACAATCAGACTCGGATCACACTTTTTAGGGCTGGTTCATAGTAGGGATGGCACGATCCAGTTTTTTCAGTACCGATACAGATACCGGCCGATACATAGTACCGATTCGATTCCAGTGTTAAATTAAGTTTTAAGAAGTTGCAAAGTAAATGACAGCCCATCTCTATTTTAGGACCTAGATGCATTTTATAAACTGCTGATAGTGTGGCCTGGGTAGGTTAGACATGGCTGATGCTGGACAGCAGACCTACACGTGTAAATTAATTTAATTGCATTAGCCCCATGGATCGGCGACAACTGTCCAATTGTCACCGATACAGATCCAGCAATTTAAGTCAGTATTTGACCTATATCCAATCTCAGTATCGTATCGGTGCCATCCCTAGTTCATAGTCTACGCAAGTTACGCGAACGCGTCGAGCCACAGTACGCAAGGAGGATTTGATGCATACTCGCTTAGCCATATGTGTTGTCTCTTAATTTTTTATAATGCAACGCAAGCACACCTGCCATTTCATCGGAAATGGCTCAGAGCACCAAATGACACGTGTGCTGAAAAATGCGCGTAGCGTTTTAGTTTGCGATCGCGTCCACGTAGCTTGCGTAGACTATGAAGCAGTTAGTCTCGCAGAGCCAGCCTTTACTACGTGAAGTCTGGGACACATGCAGTGCAACTGTCAAGATCGGCCTACTTGACCGGAGAGGTATCTTGTTTGACGTGCACATGTTAAACACACACTGAGGAATCTGTTGGGAAACCTAACGACATGAGCCTGGCTGTTTGCAGGTCTTGAAAATCTATTAGATAAGTAGGCTACGGTAAATGCTTATAATAAATGGAACGACTGGAAGTACGTAATGTAAGTATGAAAACTAGCATCGCAACTGAATTACAGATGCAAACATAAGTTTGCATCTGTAATTCAGTTAGTAAGTGAGTGACAACACTAACCAGTCAAGGAAAATTGACTTCCTAACTTCCGGAAAGTGCTGTCGAGGTTGACCGAGTGTGCGTTACGTAACACACGTTCAGCACGGAGATGCTTATGCGGCATGGTACCAAATAGACGGAGACTACACTGTTGTTGATGTAAAGGTGCGTTAATTGTCACAAAATTCCTCTGCATTTAACCCGTCCCTTCAGGGAGCAGTGGGCAGCTACTGTGCAGCGCCCAGGGACCAAGTCCAGATTGTTGCAGTGTCATTGGTCAGACGGCACTGACTAGAGAATAAACCATACATGCTTTTTGGGGGGGGGGGGAGAACACGCAAACTCCACACAGAAAGGCCAGGAAGATCTTATTGCTGTGACGCCACAGTGCTATCCACTGGGCCACAGTGCTGCCCCCTTCTTTTTTTGGTCGGTGATGAAGTGGACACTGATTTTGTGGCCTGTTGGAAAGAAAGCTGTAGAGAGGATTATGTGAGGTGACCTGACGAGCCCTACGTGACAGATTTACAGCGCGACCAGGGGGAGCTGAGAGCATCTGCCTGTAGAGGATAAACATTTGTGGCTGGCTATTAAGTCTTGCCCGCTTAAGTTTCCATTTCTTATTCTTCTGTATAATCAAGATATACACACAGGGGTTTTTTATCTTTCCACCGCTGCACGCCCACTTTATATGTGAATGAAAATCACGGATCTTTATCCTCCTACTGCACTATAGTGTTTATGCTAGGTGTTGTAGTGTTTTTAAAAAATATATTTTTTTAAATAAAACATTTTTTTCCGTTTGTGCAAGTTTATTTTCATGGCTGCGTGAGCAGCAATGAGCTACTAATGCTGGTACTCACTTTCAAATATTGACCTGGCAGGTTGGAAAATGGAGTAATCACTGATGTGGCAGTAAACAGCTTTCTCTCGCCGTATCGATCAATTCAATACAACTGCCGCTGAACAAAGACCAAATTCCCACTGTATCCTGCCCCTTTTCCCAGGGTTTCATTGGAATGACATAAGAGTATCAGGGGAGATGGCCCTGTTTTATTTTATATTTAATTTACGGCAGAAGGTTACCTCTGTTGGCTAGTCAGGTCAAAGTCCAGGAAGGATTTACTGTAGAGGTCAAATGTTTGTTTGAGGGCTGGGTGCTGCCTTTATGGAAAGCTAGGCACCAATTACGGGCATCTCCCATTATAATTAGTGCCTTTGGAGTCACCTCCGAAGGCACTAAGTCGGTTGGCGAGGTCTGCATAAACTGATGACGATGTCAGGTTATTTATGGTTACACCCTGTGAGTGTTATTTTCCATTAAGGAGCTTCTCTCAGCAGAGGAGACAGCAGTTTGTGTTATGTTCCTCCAGAGGTTTGTGTGTGTGCTTGTGCACGCGTTTGTGAGATGTTATGCTTCATGTGAAGAATTCCACCTTGTGACGTCTGCAGCTAATATTTGCTTAGGTATTGATTGGATAATGCGTTCAATAATACCTTTTGTTTTTCATAATTATGCATAGTCCATAATGTGCTTTCAGTGTTCTTGGTCCAAAGATTTAAATCCTCATAAACCGAACACTTGTATTTTAGCATATATGAACTTAAATCTAAGCTCTGTTTGTTCTGAGATGTGCAGCATCTACAATGGATCAGTACACTAACAATGAGAGCATTTTTTATTTTTTATTGAGGCAATTTGATTACATGCTGCTAGATAATCCTTTCAGACTGTAGTGCAAACTTTAAGAATTGGATTAAGCCCTTAAACTATGATTACTACGATCCCTTACCCGTTCAAATGTAATGGATAATAGAGGGGGATCTCGTTTGCACAGTACCTCTGTGGACGGGACTTGTTAATTATTCATTTCCAGTCTGTGAGAACTCGAATCAGGCTTGATCTTTTCATTCCCAGAGCTCGTGCATCTAGTTTATCGGGTTGTCTCTGTTTCATTAAATCCCTGCGAGAGGTTTTGTCCCCAGGCCTCAATACCTAGACAGCGCATGCCATGCCCACAGTGATTTCCACACCGCAGTTCAATCTGACGAGAGGAAACGGCACATTTGGGAGTTTGTTTTACTGTTTCCTTGGTTCCCTCAACACTAAGATCATTGTTTTTGTTTTTTTATGAGGCGTTACAATAATGAAAAGTAACTGAAACTTTATTGTGTTTTTGAAACTAAAATAAACTACAGTTGTAGAGAGAATATATTTAGTTTTCATCTTCGTCGATTCATTTAATACATGGTACAGGATATGATATAAATCTTCCAATTTCTTTTTGTTTTAGTCCTTGTCTCCCCTGAGAAAACCCCCTAAGACTAAAACTTACACTATAACTGAAAACTAAACCAGAGCAAAGCATTTTCAAGAAAAAGTAACCAGCATGTGTAACAACCTCTGTTTGTGTTCCCACACAGCTCCGCGTCGACCCCATCCCGATATGCAGTTTCTGTCTGGGGACGAAAGAGTCCAATCGGGATAAGCGGCCCGAGGAGCTGCTGTCTTGTGCAGACTGCGGGAGCAGCGGTAAGTTGCCCGGAGCGTTGCTTCAAGTTATAGAAATGACAGCGAGGACCCTCGTCAAGACCTCTGCATAACAAGGCACTGTATTCTGATAAAACTTGTTAGATGCATGTTAACAGGGCTCATGCAGTCTTAACAATGTCAAGCTGCCCGGGAATCTGTGGTTAAATTCACCTACTGTAGCACGATGCCGTGGTGGGATGAGGTGCATGGCAGAAGTTACTCCTGGCATTTCTGGGGCAGATGTCATATTCCTGTTTTGTGCTAGAGTTAATATTCCTCTCTCCTGAGGGGATTATTGGTGGAACATTGTCGAAATTGAGCAGTTGGGTGAGGGGGAGGGGGGCCCCAATTGTTTGTAACCCCATAAATGACTGAATGTGGGCTGATGCACTCCGTAAGTGGCATTAAGAAGGACATCTTTTGCGATGCCATTTTCACTCGGTTCAAACTATGCTGGCTACTTATAATGCATACTAGCCCGAGTGGATCAAAGATCAGTCATCTGCCACCGGAGATTGGTGGCATTTCCTTTAACTGTTCTTTTGTTCCTGGTGAAATTGCTAACCCTCCATAAAATTACCTTTCCTAAGGAGCCATTTGTGTTTGAACAATTATTTTAAATGCCGTAAGGAATTGTTCTCCCGGTGACATTTTTATAGCTCAAATTTAACTAAGTAGCGTTGAGGTGGTTTTCATTAACCGCTCCTAGTGTACACAAATTGTGCACTCACTGTAAAACAGCTGTTTTACAACCATGAGAAGGAGCCGGGTGAGGAAGAAGGCAAGCTTTTACACGACTTTCATGGATTGGCTTCCATTAAAATGAGTGCTGCTACTGTTTCTGCCTCATTAAGATCAAATTATCTGTAATTAGCGGCTCAGATGTTTGATCAAACTGTTTTTAGACACAGCTTGTGGGGGAAAGGGGATGTGCGTGCAGGCCCTACCGTTGTTGATGGTGCAGCATGTTAATGCTTAACCTTCCTGTGTGGACATATTGGAAAGGTCGCATCTCCAGCTATGTGACACTGACAATTAAAGATGGGGAAAATCTGTAGCTCTAATATGTCTTTGTAATTACCTTCTCAAGGGCATCCGTCATGTCTGAAGTTTTCACCTGAGTTGACCTCAAATGTGAAGAGATTACGGTGGCAATGTATCGAATGCAAGACCTGCAGCTCCTGTCGAATACAGGGTAAAAACGCTGTAAGTACTACAACGCGTTGTACATTTTCCTGTTGTGTTGTGTGGTAAAAACATCCTCCCGGAGCATTTGTCGGTTTCCCCCTGAGATTTGTCAAGGTCCCCTGAACACAATTGACTTGTTTTTACCTCATAAAGCCCTTCAATGGCAGAGGGTATTGCATCTATGCAACAGGGGATATCCCTAACACATGGCTGCTGTTCTTGTTCACAGGATGAGATGCTGTTCTGCGATTCATGCGATCGGGGCTTTCACATGGAATGCTGCAACCCACCGCTTTCAAGAATGCCAAAAGGTAAGATTGTTTGCACTGTCTGGCTACTGGGCTTCCTGCTCTGCTGTCAATACAGTGGCTCTTCTTTTAAAGAAGCCCCTTTTTTCGAGCTGTCACTCTACGCAGCGCGACTAGAATGGCTTATTAGGAGCTTTGCATGCATGTCAAATTATTCCAGCGTCCCAGGAGAGATTCGCTATCTGTGGATTACAGTACAAGCCCTACAGCTAGGCTTGTAATGATTGCGCGTCTAGTACGACATTTGGCAAGGCATAAGGCATTTGACACAAAGTCGCACAGCTTTGCTCGCAACTGGCCGACGTGAACTCTATTTCAGCGGACAGCGAGTGGACCTAATGTTTTTCTTATGGAGTTTCCTTTTGTGCTGAGTAATTGATTGTCATTGTGGGCGGGTAAATTCCCGCCAGCTCGCAGTATAAATGGATGGTTCCAAATGAATATGTCCTCGGAATTGATGAACCCACCTAAGTGATGCCCCCCCCCTGTGCTTGGACGCCCTCCAGGAACTTGGATCTGCCAAGTCTGCAGGCCAAAGGAGAACGGGAGGAAATTGCTGCACAAGAAGGCCGACCAGATCAAACGACGATATGCAAAACCTATCGGAAGGCCCCGAAATAAACTCAAACGGAGAATGTAAGTGCAATGTTCCCCGCCTTCTTCACGTCCATGCACCATTTAGGGTTCCCACTGGTCATGGAACTTTTAGGAATAGCATGGCAAGTCTATTCCAGACATGGAAAGTCAGGGAATTGTTTTCATATTGATTGGGTCGAATCATGAAATGAAATTTTGTTTGCGGCATGATGACATTTTTGTTGCCATTCATCAAAATGTTACTGGATGTGGTAATAACATTTTGAGATGTCTCTACAAATCTTGAGATTTTTGGTCTGAATGTTTGCATATGCAAAATATAATCACGTTCAGTTTTATTCTGTGTATTTTCGGCTGTCCCCTTTTACACTGACATCATTCTGGTGGCATGTTTTTCCATTAATTATAGGTGATGAAAAGTTTTAGACAGAGTTTTAGGCAGTGGAAGTCTGGGGAACAGTCAGGGAATAAGACATTTGGCATAGAGTGGGAACTAGGGATGTTCCTAGCGACTTATTTCGCCGTCGGTTAAATACAATTTTAACTTTAGACTATTCGATTTGTATAAATATACCTAAACACTCAGAAAAACATCCAAATTGATCACAATCAGGCCTAGCATTGTCAGTGTGTGTACAGGTTGCAGGTCTCTCCCTACCTGCGGTTTTGTCTCAGTGGGTGGAGATCACGTATTAGCTTTCACTTTCTCCTCATTTGCAAAATAATAATCCGACCACTTAATTTTCGGAAGATACACAGTTACAGTAGCCTACGGCACAACAGTGGCAGAGTGCCAATCCAGCTCCGTTATTCACAGGCAGCGGGACGAGAGCATTATGAAACTCTTCACTTTATATTGATTCTGTATGACTACCTGTATGCTGCATTGTCTGTGCTGAAAAGCATAGTTAAAGCATAGCTAGTTTAGCCTAGCAAAATGCTATTTAGCCTAACTTAAACAAAGGTGAACAAACAGTCAGGAACCCGACGGCCCGATTTTTAACTATATTAATGCAGTTGTACTGTAAAGTTACATTGAAAACAGAGAGGTTGTGAATCCAGATTAATTTGGACAATGCATGACTCTGCGCTGCAAATTTCAACTCCAAGTCGTCTTCTGCGAGCGGAGCTAGTGGCAACATCAAAGTCACTTTTCGAGTTGTCCGTGCTCCCTCGCTACTAGGAACCAGGGACGCATGTAAAATGAAGCGCTACCCACTCCACTCGCGCCGTCAACAGATTGTTTTGCGTGTTTCATGTGCAGGCTGAGGCAGGAGAGACTTACCGAGCCACTACTTTCAAAAAATAAATAATATAATAAAATTATACGTTTAACCGACTAGTATTTATGGTGCCGACTAGCAATGATCCCAGCGTTTAACCGTTTAACCGACTAATCGCGCACATCCCTAGTGGGAACCCTGACCTTTGATCTTTGCACCTTGCACACTCACTTCTTGTGAATCTGACCTTTTTGTCCGTCTTTGTGCCCGCAGGTGTCTAACCAGTGGGGAGGTCTCCGTGGTAGCCCTGGCAGGGAGAGGGCCACCTGGTAGGGGTCAAAAGATTACCGTCTGTTCCACACCTTCATCTGGTCATGCTGCATCTGTGACGGACCCCGGAGACCCCTGTTGGGCCACCTCCACCCCCCCTCCCACCACCACCACCACCACCACCACCACTACCACCTCCACCACTCCCCCCCCCACGCCCACCTATGCCCCAGCGACGCTCAGTGCGAACAGGAAAGCCAAAGGGCTTATCGACGGGCTTTCCAAATTCTTTACCCCGTCCCCCGTCGGCCGTCGGTTGCGAGCCGTAGCCGCCAAGTCGCCCGGCAAACGGTCCCGTCTCCGGGACAAGGGCCCGCCCGGGCTGCCGCGAGCGGCCGCCTTCGCCGACGGCGCCCAAGAGCTAAAGGCCTCTCCCTGTGACACCACGTCCCCTGCGCCCACGTTGTCGGGACTCAGCCCTCTCTCCCTGGTGTCCTGCGGCTCCGTCTCGGCTAACTCCCCCCAGAGCTCTTCCAGCCAGTCTAGTGTTTCTTCCCTGGGTAGCCATAGCAACCAGCTTAAGGGACTCTTTGATGGACTCTCCCATATATACTCCACTCAGGGACAATCGCGGAAAAAGGGACTGCCTTGCTACGCGCCGCCGAAGCGCGTGCACCGTAAGCAGGACTCACCCTATATGTCCAAAATGTGTCCCCTTCCCCAGCGCCTTGGAATTAAAGAGTTTAATAATAAAAATAGGCTTCTGTCGCTCGCCGCCTCGACCCCGGGCCCAGGCCGAGCCAGGGGCCGACCCTTTAAGGTGGTCAGTCAGTTTAAGCGTAACCCCTTCCTTAAAAAGCACAGGACCCTAGGCAGGCTGAGGTATAGAGTGAGCCCTCAGAAGGCAGCCCCTTTGCCCGGAGAGGGAGGCTTGACGGCCGGACGAATTAAGCCTGAGAACGTTGATGGTAAGCAAAAGGCTGGTTCATTTTCACCAAAGCTTTCCACACGCATTTACTTTGTGCAGATTTGAGCTAGTGTTTCCTGTGAGAGAAAGAGGAGTTCGATTTGACACACGAGCTTTCCACTAATCCAATGCCACTTGACTTCATTCAGTAACAGCTTCCATCTCTCCCGCCCGACGGCTCCTGCATGGCCACACTAACCTCCTCCTGCTGCTCCTTGTTCTGTCCCCCCTCCCCAAGTTGTCTCATGGCCTCCTAATGACTGTAGTCGCATTCATCACACTCTTCTTCTTCTTCCATTCCTCTCTCTCTCTCTCTCTCCCTCTTCTACTCTCTTTCTCTCCCTCGCTTCCATCTCTGAAAACACTGTCTCCACTCTACTTCACCTCCAACGGCCATTAGACACATCCAAGGCAGTGATTCAGCCACCCAGGTTGACTCAGGGCTGACAGCGATGATTACAGCCACAAACCCAGTAACCCTAACATTGGACTGTCAGTCTGAAAGGAAGAAAAGCAGTTCAAGGAAGCAAGCTCGCTTCTTGGCTTCTAAACAATGCAAGCGCATCGGCCACGTCTCGCAAAATGTCTCTCAAGAAGCTTATTTTCATAAATATGTTAATGGAACATTACTTCCACTTGTTATGAGCCTTCCTTTTTTGGTGGTTAACTCCTGCTGCGTATTTCATGAAAATTACCGCCTGCTTCCCGACCTCAGTTGCTTCTCATGTCTACACTAGCTCCGTTCACCGCATCTGCTTTTTAATTCATGGGAAACTGTCTTGGTGGATGACTAAGCACATGAAAGCGGTTACGCAATTAGTGTGATTTAGTTTCACTTCATTACATTAGGGATTTTCGCATAAACATGCAAAGATGATACATTATTAAATTCCTCCGAGACTGGCCCTCGGAACACGCTCTGCAACAATACTACTCCGTTATAAGCACATTAGCATAGAATGAATTTAATTGATTATTCAGCAGAGGCTGCTACAACAGGCTAGCTTGGTGCTCTATCTAGGGTGTGTGTTTGTGAGTGTGTGCGTGCACGCTGATGTTATGTCACTGCTTCCCCCAACAGGCTATGAGAACGAGCTTCAGGTGAAGAGGGAGGTGCAGGCGAGCTTTGTGGCCATGTCCCGGGACCACGTGGTCGACGAGGATGTGGAGATGTTCAGACGTGTCCAGGAACTCTCTGCGCAGGTGAGCAAACCGCCTAGCCTGGTGTAACCAGACCCGAAATTCACTCTGGCTCACGCTCAGCTCAACTTTGATCTGAGAGCAATAGTCTGGCAGATCCTAGTCCCGCAGAGCCAGCCTTTCCTTACGGGAAGCCTAAGACACAGCGCTGGCTAACCGCATCAAGAGCCGCCCACTTGTCAGGAAAGGTATTTTGATTGACATACGCAACAACCAGCTACGTAACTCAGTGACAAAGTCTGATGTAAAATGTATACAGAGGAATTTGTTGAGAAGCTTATCCACCCCAAGTCCATCTGTTTGCAGATATTGTTCTGTTAGATAAGTAGGCTACTGTTAGGGCTTAAAATAAATGCACTGAAACTCAAATAAGTAAATAAAGCAGGCTACTGCACGCCGGAATTACACCCACAGAGTTTGTGAGTGACAATGCTAACAGCCAATGAAAATGTACTTAGCCGGAAGAGGCTGAGACTAGGCAGACCCAGGCTAAGAATCCCGTCCCCCCCGAAAATGTCTTGCACTCTGAAGTCCTCCATTTTCGACTCATGAACGGACGTGTGAAGGCATGTATAGAAAAATATGTAAATTCAAAAGCCTTATAAATTAATTCACTTTTCAGAGAAGTGGATCTTCAGCAAATGGTGACTTGGCACGATACCCCGCCATCATTGAATTCGGGAATTACGAAATTCAGACATGGTACTCTTCGCCTTACCCACCCGAATATTCAAGGTAGAGTTTGTTGTTTACCTATCCAACTACAGCTATAATATATGTGTTATCTTTCATTGTTGCTTCATATGCTTGTTGGTATAACCTGAATGTCTTCCATTTGTCTCTGGTAGATTGCAAAAGCTTTACCTGTGCGAGTTCTGCCTCAAGTACATGAGAAGCAAGAACATTCTGCAGAGACACTCCAAGAAGTGTGGCTGGTTCCACCCTCCGGCCAATGAGATCTATAGGAAGGCCGATCTCTCTGTGTTTGAGGTCAGTCCCAAAGTCCTTAAAGTCCTGCCACTCGCAGCCATCTTTGAAATGCCCTGGGCAGTTAGATAAGATGACTTACGTCAGTGCAACCACACGATTGGTTAAATAGGTTGATGCTTGGCGGTTATAAAGCAGACGATTGGCTCTTTTTGATTATGCTATTTAGATTTTATTCCCCCAGCTGCCATATTTGCATTTCAGAATTCTCCCATAGAGCCCCATTCAAAACACCCTGTGGCATGTCTCCTCTACATAGTGTCTCTGGTCGCGCTTTACAGCAATAGAGCAATAACTGTACGCTGCATGAGAACTCACTGAACGGATTCTGGGGAAAAACACAACTGTTTGAAGAGTGTCCTCTTTTCCCTCCTGTGTTTAGGTTGATGGAAATGTCAGCAAACTCTTCTGCCAAAACCTCTGCCTGTTGGCCAAACTTTTCCTGGATCACAAGACCTTGTATTATGATGTGGAGCCGTTCCTCTTCTACGTACTTACAGAGAATGATGAGAAAGGCTGTCATCTTGTGGGCTATTTCTCCAAGGCAAGAATTACAGGGAGATTATATTGCAAATAATGCAACGCCGCCGCTGCTAATCTCTGAATGGTGATACCGATCCTGAGGAGTTCTGCTTCAATTTTACTACCTTTGTCATGATAATTTAATGCTTTTACAACAAATAGATATTTTTTAATGAAAGCTTATCACCGTGTATGTATGCGTGTACGTGTGTGTGTGTGTGTGTGTGTGTGTGTGCGCGTGCGTGCGTGCGTGCGTGCCTTAGATACAATGGCAGGTGCAGTAAATTGCCATCTTCAGCAGAGCTCTGACATAGTTGATCTGTTTCTCCTTCCCTTAGGAAAAGCTTTGCCAGCAGAAGTACAATGTCTCCTGCATAATGATCATGCCTCAGTACCAAAGGCAAGGATTTGGACGGTTCCTTATTGATTTCAGTAAGTTCCCTAATGCATTTAAGACCACTGAGCGGAATCTGTGTTTTCTTTCTTTATTTAATTTTTTATTTTATCTTCACTGCTGAAAACCAGTTTCAGATTAGCTGTTGAGTGTGTGTGCTTGTGGCAAGGTGCTTTTATGTTGTTAGGCCCTTTGCAACAGACAAATCAGTATCGTGTATGTACAGTACTTCAGCAATCAGGTATGATTAGCAATGAGAAAGCAGCAAATTCATTCAGAATATATTATGGTTTAATGGCCTAAGCTTTGCCTTAAGAGGTCTTTTGTCAAAATCCACCCACCCCTTACCTGAGTTCTGATAAGACATGGTTGATTTGGTCTTAGTGAGACACACTGGCAAATCACAGCCGACTTAATATTTAAGGCCTTGTGTGGTCTAGTTAGAAAAAGTGCTGCTTTGAGTGGGGCTCTGTGGCCGTGGATTCGGACGGTTTTGTCATCACAGCACTTTTATTAGTTCACGGGTTTCTCTCTTTGTCGAGCTTGTGTGCGTGCACACGTGCTGGAGTGTGAGAGTCAGAGAGAAATATGAAAACACGGAGAGGGACGGGGGCCGCGTGCAGAGCGTTAATGGAGCATTTGATTTCCTGTTCACTTTGGGAGCCATTGAGATACAGAGAGGATCTGTGATATTGAGAGTGTGCCGATAACTAAGACGGGGGATTATGGGAGATTGAACACAGCTGAGTTCTGAGCCTCTTTGAAGGCTTTATTGGAAAACGTTGCGTTGGAAGCTGGAAGTTGTTTAGATTAAGATGTTCTGTTGTATTGGATTGCATTAGAAGAACGCGTTGTCTTCAGGTAGCCCTCAGAGGATGGCACTATAGCTGTATGAAGAACGCCCCGCCCTATGTTAATAACTGTTGAAAGGATTAGTAGGAGCTTGTTCATTCTGTTTAATGACGGTAATGCACATGAAAGTGAGTGAAATATTACTTTTGGTCATTTGTTTATTTGAATATTCATTTGTGTGTGCGTGCGTGCGCGTGTCATCAGCACCTTATCGTCTTTGGTAATGAACATTGTCATGAAATATTGTGTATTCGGTGTTTGGTGATTAGATTAGCTTTTTGGTGCCTGCTAGTGGGTGCACATTAAGAGGCATTAATTAATTTCATGCTGCTCATAATGGATGACCCTTGACAGGACCGCTATAAAAGTAATTACACACAGATACCTTTTTAGTATCAATGTGTTTTTGCGGGTTCCTTTTTATTTTAAAGCATTATTATTCCTCTTCATTATCTTCCCGTGTGGAGCCTCTTGTGAGCAATGACATCTGCAGCGCTTCTCCATTTGTTCTGCTACTCAGTGTCCTCATCGCTTTTTCCTTCGCCATTTCCCAGCCTCTTTTTGTTGGCCTTTCTGGCACGTATCAGAGCGCCTGAGAGCCTTCACACCTTCCTATTTCATACTATTTGAAGGTGAACTCTCAGGCAGGATTTCATGTCACATCCACGAGCATGAATATGTAATTCACAAGGAGGACGGTATGGTGTGGTTAGGGATGGAGAGAGGGGTTTTGGGGGATGGGGGGGGTTTGTATTGCAATCTGAAATATGCCAGCTGCTTCCGGCTTGACTAAAGCATTTTGTTTTTGTGTTTGAATCATGTCTTTTCAGGTTACCTCCTCACCAGGCAAGAAGGACAAGCCGGCTCCCCGGAGAAGCCTCTGTCAGATCTGGGTCGCTTATCCTATCTGGCATATTGGAAAAGTGTCATACTAGAGTACCTTTATAAGCACCCAGATAAACACATCAGCATTAAAGGAATAAGCAGAGCCACTGGGATGTGTCCGCACGACATCGCCGCCACACTCCAGCAGCTCGGAATGATTGACAGACAGGATGGCAGGTCAGTTGCCTCCTCCTCCATCCATCCATCCAAAGCCACCGGCCTCCTCTGGCCCATGGAGCATCCTCTCTCCAGCACCACACGCCACTTATCCAGGCCAGCGGGTATTTTTAACAGCGCATCCATTAATGTTGCTGAATATTGACAGAAGTAAGTTAGGCTAAGCACCCTCAAGGACACCATGGAGCCACCTTGCTGTCCCTCCCGGCGAGCATGTCGTTGGCCTTGTGATTTAAAGGTGTAGCTAGCGGTTGTGCGCCAATACACACTTTTTGTCAAATTCAGCGAATCTACCAGTGGAACGATATCAGTTTGTTGAATCTTGTGTTTTTGCACAGCCCTTGCTCTGTAAATGGCCGCACAAACAAAGTGGTGCAGACCACACATTTTTGGCAACGCGTGTCCAATGGAGGGGCAGCGTTTCTGAGGGAGCAGCCTATGGCATTGAAGGGAGAGGTGTTTTTGTTTTGATAGAATAGGGGTTATGTTGAACGTCACATGACCAAACCGGAAAACGGGTCTCATTGCTTCCACTTATCAGAGAATGTGTTAACATTACATTAGTTTGATCAACAACAATATTAAAGTTATGTTTAGAATACGTGTGTGTGTTGTGTGTGTGTGTGTCTGTGTCCAAAAGCCGGAGATAATCACAGCTGTGCTGATAACAGTAGGAAATGACTCTTGTAGAACTGTACAAGTGATCTTATTTATTTAAAAGAAATAAGAATAACATGCTAAAACTAAGCAACAAACATTTTCCTGTACAGTACACTAGCTTGTTACTTTAGGCGTGCTGCCAACAATGATTTGTGTCATCTAGCCTATATTTATATGTTTACGTTCAACCAGTGCAATTAATCTGTTGACAGTCTATTCCGATGAGTTAACAGCTTCATCAGGCAGTGTGCAATGTACTCCATTGTAAATAGCCGTATGTACAGTGAAAGGTGTCGTGTCGGCTATTATAGCTGGATGCACTAACCGCTATAGCTAGTAGCCGATGCAATCCATTATAGTCCTCAGCATAACGCAGCTTGTCTGTTGCTTTTTATTCTGAAATCAAACTGGTAGATGTGTGTGTGATTAGGTTATATATATATATATATATATATATATATATATATATAATTGCCCACCAAGAACTTTTTTTGCCATAGGTTTAGCCTCTCCATGTGACCATTGAAAACTTTGAACTTAAGTTGGCGTAACTCTCATTCCATGGCTCTGGTAAAGGCTGGCTGTGTTTACCCATGGTTGCCAACTCTCGCCCATCTGGCGTGTGCTGCATGCGTTCATGTCCCGTCTCACGCTAGCATGAAAAATAAATGACATTGGCCTCGATGCACCTCAATATTTGTAAATCGTACTTATTCAGCATTGAAAGTTGGAAACCCTGGTCTACTTGTTTTGTTAATGTGAATTGAACACATTGCCAGTCCTTATTTGCTCATGTCCACAATGCCATCATATTGAACCCATGCAGAAAATACTACCAGTCACACTCGCTGCAGAAAGTGCCACCTCCGTACATCAGTTGGAGGCTATGCTAGGTTTAGCAGCGTGACAGTTTGTTAAAGAAATGTTTGACTTCATGCAGGTAAATAATCTCGCAAGCTATCCTATATGCTTCAGTGTGCGCTTGTTGGTATGTTTGTTTAATTTGATGGTTAGGCAATTTTACATAATGTTTCTTTAATGCTCCTTTTGGGAACCATTGCTTTATATTGCCTCATGATTGTGCCTTGAATGTGACCCACCAGGGTTGTGTTGGTGAGAAGAGAGCAGCTGATCCAGAGGCACATGGAGAAGCAGCTGCTCTACTCACGCGTCAACGAGCTGGACCCAGACGCCTTGCACTGGACCCCGACAATCACCCTCAACGCCGCCCTGTCCGAGGAGGAGCGGGAAGCAGAGATGGACGTAGGTCTTCCCCACCGAATCATGTGACTACGCACAGCCATGCTACGTTGATGCACAACAATGCTACGTTGATGCACAACAATGCTACGTTGATGCACAGCAATGCTACGTTGATGCACAGCAATGCTACGTTGATGCACAGCAATGCTACGTTGATG
>JAODLL010000011.1:1164153-1177909 GCA_026546735.1 Forbesichthys agassizii
GTGTGTGTATGTATGTATATATGTATATATGTGTGTGTATATATGTATGTGTGCGTGTGTATATATGTATGTGTATGTATGTATATATGTATATATGTGTGTGTATATATGTATGTGTATGTGTGTATATATGTATGTGTATGTATGTATATATGTATGTGTGTATATATGTATGTGTATGTGTGTATGTGTGTATGTATGTGTGTATGTGTGTATATATGTATGTATGTGTGTATATATGTATGTATGTATGTATGTATGTGTATGTATATATACATATCATTTGTAGCATATCAAAGACCAGGATACCTCACATTGACCTCTGTCATTTTCCCCACCAATATGTGCTTGTTTTTCTTCTTCTTTAGTGTCTCCTTATCCCATGTGAGCCTAGCTATACATTATATACAGCAATCTTAAACCCTCTGGTTATCATTTCCTGCGAGGTTCAAGATGGTAAAGTAAAGGAAATAAATAAAAAAAATGGAGCTTTATTTGAACTGGGGGGCTAATGTAGTCAGGATGGAATATGTCACTCAGTCTATTGCATGCTGATTACTAAGGCCTGTTTCAGCTGTAAGCAGTCCATGATTTATGGACACCATGTGAACTCTTGTAAGCAAACGCCAACTTAAGAGTTCAGTGCGACAACTGGGCCCTTTTTGGCTACAGCTCCCCTGCGATCTCTTTCCATTCATGCCAAAGAATTTCGCACGGCAATTAGCTCAGTCCTCATTTGGGCCCACAATCCCAGTTGGTTAGAGAAGCCATTCATCATCCTCAGGGCTTGGAGCTGTACGACTCACTCTCAGGTAGTTTTTGTAAACAGTCACCGGCCTAGCGGAAGCTAACGTATTCTGCTTCCTCAAACGAGTGGGGGAAAGGGGGCGGGGGGGATGTGGGGGAAGGGGTTTACAGTAGTTTTTTAAAGTTGAGCCATCCATCTATCTGTCATAAGGTTTTCTTTTTCTCTACAGGTGTGGAGGCAAAAAGGAAATGTCATTTCACTTGGCTCATTTGTCATACCGTAACTACACAGTTGGAGTGAATGGAGTGTTGACAACATGGCCCCTTGCTGGGTTTTTTCACAGGTCAACTGAGATGTTTTTTTTAAGGCGGACTGTGGCGCATTAGAGATAAGGTGCGACTGCAGAAATAAAATAATGAGCAGTACGTTTGACATTGAAATAGATGTTTGCGTTTTTTGTTGTTGTTTTTTACTTCATTATTGATAAATGAGGTTTATAGGAAGTTGTATTTACGGGAGCTTTTTACCAGGATGCTTGATATTTATTATGTCTATATAGATACAGATGTATGATGTGTACACTCGTTAGCAGCCTATTATATAACCGTTGATGTTTTATGTCAATGTGCCTGGAGTTGCACTCAAACACAAGTGTTAGCTCCACTGGAAGTATTTTTACGGCTTCCAGAGGCCCGTTGAGGCCTCATTAATGCACATATTTGCTCTGGCAGTGCCATAAACCTATGCTGGGTGCATTTTTATGTTCCTAACCATAACGTCTACAAAGACAGCCGGAGAAATAATTGACCTACAGTATGTTCACTTGCTCCAGCCACAGAGACCCCTTTACTGTCGTTCACAAAGCAGGTTCTAGCTCTTTCTGAATCCATCATGTGTGTTTCACTAATCCATTGCCGTGTCTGTCACAGCGCATGTCTGTATCAATCAGAATTAAGGAATTCGATTAAGCTCTTTGTTCCCCTTTCCCCCCATTAAAGGCCCTAAGTGGAGTCGCACCGCGTCGCATGCCCCTATGGGTTACTGGGAGTATCGCGGCAGACTAATTGTCAAGGTTACATCTCTGCGGATGATTGATGTGAGGCCAGGCTGTTTGTGTCAGCCCGTCGGGTGGCTGGAATGTTTAATGTTCTCATTATTGGTCTCTGTGTTGTGTGTATTTCTGTGTCAGCGGCGCCGAGCCACCTGAACTGCCAGAGCACTTCAAAGGCTCGCAGGTCATTTGTCTTCGTCCCGACGCCCCTGAATGTTCTGCTTCAGCTGGGTGCTGGTGATTTGTTTTGACTTGAGAGCCAGCTGACAGACAGGTCTCCTATATGAAAAAAAAGAAGAAAAAAATGACAGAACTATTCTCCTTTTTTCCCTCTTTTTTTTGTCATGCAGCGAAAGCATCACTGCTCCCGTAATGGGGACACCTGTCACAGTAGGCTGGCACCTGACAATTGTGTCATCTCGCTAATTTGCAGACTTGGATGAGGTGTGTGTGTGCGCGCGCGCGTGTGTGTGGGTGGGTGTGTGTGGATGGTGGATTTTTTCCCACAGTCTAGTTTCTGGTCATGGTGTCGTACCACGCTCACAAGTGACACACAGTATAGAATCACTATATTTTAGGCCCATTTTCATATGCATCATTACACTGGTGGGGGGGGGGGGTTGGGGTGGCAGGATGAATGGTGATGTCACTGAGCAGAGAGCATCATGGGAGGAATGCTGGTTGCATTGAGCTGAGACCTGACACAAAAAAACAAGAAGGAGAGAAATGAAATCCAAGTCGCAATTCTCTTCCCAGGCCCCTCTGCAAGATTGATTGTTTTCTGCCGATCTAATTTTGGATCAGGAGAAAATAGTCAATTTGTCTTGAGGAAAAATGAAGTGCCACATCGGTGCAGATGGAAATTTATATATATATATATTTTTTAAAGATGAAAAAGATGAAAGAGAAACTGCTCCTCAGACCTAATCATGACTGTAGATTATACTGTCAATTTAACCAGATGGCAGCTTCAATTCTGCAGGCCCTCCTGTATATTAATGAACAGCAGTCTGTTATATTTGACTTAGGTAAGTGAAATGTCCATCACCTATAATGGTCTGCCAGCTGGCATTATGCATGTTGTACCCGTCTGGGTCAGAGCAGTGTCGTCCATTTGCTACATTATTTGGGGTGGGGGACATTTTTGTTTCCCACTATCTTCCTTGAGTGTTGACTTAACAAATATATTTCACCAGAGGGGGAAACTTCACCAAGCAGCTAATTTCTTCCCGTAGGTCAAGGCCATAATTCTGGCACTAAAACTGTCGCGCTTGGCGAAGACCACATGTTCGATAGTAACTTGATTAAGCTACCCCGTCGACTTGACTGCAAACACGGCAATATGTTCAAAAAAACCTAATTATAGGAAGGGTGTGATAGCGGATAACTATCTGGCTAGCACTGTTTTTCACACCAAGTTGCTATCCTAAAGGAAGGCATCTCTTTCCCTTTTTAGATGTAGTGTTTGCTTTCCTCGTCCATGTTTTGCTTTCCAAAGAAGTCTTTGTTTGCTGCAACACTCTGCTGGATTCGTTTTTGTTCACAAGGGCAGCCTGTTTAGCGTAGTTAAGGCTCGTACATGCTAGAGAAACTGCTCGTCTTTGTCTCCCGTAACGCGGCCTGAAAGAGCTGCGGAAATCCCAAAGGCGAAAAACACATGCTCGCCAGCCATCGTACCCAGAAAATCCCTGCATGAATATGCCGAGCCTAATTTTAAACCAACAGCAGGAAGGGTTTGGCCGGGCTCCCCGGCCCAAAAGCACGAACAGCTAGAGGAGCACAATGGTAGTATGTCATACATTTAAATACCGTTAAATTAAAGTCTGTTTACCGTTCTTGGAGACCATTCGTCTTACTCAAAGTTGGTCTGCTTCTAGCAAATGTGTCAGTAAAAGCTTCCACATGCCAGGTCTTGGAGGGAGGAAGACGTCCGGGGTTATCGAGGAGGTTTTCATAGCATGTCTTCAGTCAGTCTGCAGTTAATTAGCCACCTTCAGCACAATAAGGCCATAAGTCATTAATCACCCAGCACCAACCAGTAGTCAACTCGCAAGATGTTTGGAGACAAAAAAAAAAGAAAAAGTTTGCTCTGCATGACGTGGCTTCAAAATGGCCTCTGTCAGTGGCGTGTAAATTACGGGGCACGTTGAGTGCTGACAGACAAGAGCCCACAGTTTAACTCAATGTTGCTTTTTCCTTTTGCTTTTGGTGTTGACAGTTTCTTCAAGGGGGAAAAAAAAGCTCTCTCTCTCCATTTACCCTTTGAATACATTGATGTAGAGGAAAGTAGGCTGTCCCCCCCCCCCACTCCCCCCAATCCCCCATTTTTTAATGTATGCTTGTTTGTGCTATGGTATGTGGTAGGTACAGTATCAAACCTATTTCCCTAATGTCGGTGTGTAGGTCCTGCCAGGTTTTCAGGTCAGTGTCAGTGAAGTATGAAGCCATGGGTCAGCGGCTCAGCAGCCTTAATGATATATTTACAAGGTTTACTTTGCTTGTCAAAGGGGAGGAAATGATGGAGTGATGATAAACACCAGGCTTGTTTGGAGAAGCCAAAGTCGCTCTCCAGCGAAAACAAACTGGCCCGTTTCTCGAGATGATGGAACACACACTTCTCAGTTGATTGAACATGCAAAAGGTAATATATTTTCCTTTCAAATCCATAAACACTGATCCCACTGCATCTGTAGAGTACATAAGCATTGTGGGAGATTTATACAAATGACCAAACATTTAGGCAACAACAGGAAATCCCTTGATTAGATCATTAATATTACTGACAAAAAAGTGCTAAGTCCATTATATAATTACAACATATATAATCACTGTGTACAGTGTTTTAAAAAACAATTTGAACAATAGCCTTTATCTCAATAAATCCAATCCATTAACACATGTGTACATTTTACATCGTTCACTATATTAAAGGTGAATTCCTCAATAGTTTTCCGTCATCAGAACTCCAAATGTCTGGCCAAGCCCACCGTTTACTAGACAGAAACATGCACATGGCTGAGGGGTAGAGAGCATAGTAACAGCCTCACCCTCTCACGTAATGCCTTCTTAGGGTCTTTCAGTCTTCCATGTTTTTGTAATTCTGCTTTAAACCACTAGGGTAATGCTATATATAAACAGAGGACAGATGAGAAGGTTAAAGGTAAAGTCAGCGATTGTAATCTAATTCCCATTTTGGGATCTCCTCGCAGTCTGCTAGCTGTTTGTTTCTGCACAGCCCTCGTTCCGCCAGTGGGATCACAACGTGGTGCACACCACACCACACAACAAGATCCTAGCCTCTGCAATGAGTTTCCAAAGCTTCGTCGGGAGCACACTATGGCGCTGATGGAGAGAGAGGTGTTTTTGTTTTGATCGAGTTCAAATAATCAACCAGCTGTATTCAGAAAGACTGACTGTACCTTTAAGGTGGAGACTCAGCTCTGCTTATTATCTATGATATAGACAATAAGACCTGGAGATAGAGCAACACATGGCGTGCAGATGTCCACAAGTGATTCATGGGCTAGCCATAACACTCACAAGCACACACGCACCATTTCTAATGTCAGGGTTTCTCTATGACCGGTGACCGCCCACCCAATACTGATCTCTTCAGTCGAAAGGCCAGACATCTTCTCTGTGCGGCCGCCGTTCAAAGCAGAACAGGTGTCCGTCTCGACGATTCACCGAGGAGTCATGACATTCTCATGTCCCGTCTGTGTTTTTTACGTCAGAACATGTGGTAAAGAGATCCTCATGGTGCTGTAACCCAAATACCGTGCAAGATATATGTGACATATCGGGGTCACCCGAGGCATGAGCAGATACTGTATACTTAAATCAACATTACAGCATGTAATGTTTACAGCTATGGTAAAATATGTGCTAATATGTAAAACGCTGTCTCATATTAGTTTAGCTGTAAACAGCGTATGTTGAACCAGATATCCTAAAGTTCACACGCATTTTTAAAATGTATTTATTCCTTCTTCAGTTATACTAAGGAACGTTATAATAAATAACTCCCTGGTGACCTTTTGTGTAGTTTTCTCAACAAATGAAAACTGTGAACTAATCCCACATCACATCGCATTTAATCACATTCCATTGGTTTATCATTTAAAAATTGCGGCATCGTGTAATCCATGCAGGTATAGACTGCCTTGTCCTATATTTTACTGTATACCATTGAGCTTGCGTTAGGACTCATCTACACTAAGAAAGAGATGTTTTGATGACATCTGCTGAGTCACGATACATGGCGGTGGTAAAAGATTTCCATAGAATATGGTATTGAGGATGGATACTGTGGGCAGCAGCTTAATGTGTAAGGGCCTGAAACTGTAAGATTTATTTTAATAAGACTAGAACATCACTTGGCTCTCCAAGAGACACTTTTGCAAATTGTTTTTATTTGGTTAATTTTTTTAAATAATACATTTACATAGCCAATACATTTTATTGTCTGACCATTGATGGTGAATGTGTTTTAAAAAAAAAAAAGAAGATAATTGTAGGTATGTGTATTGGAGAGTGCCTCATATCATGGCAGGTCTTGCAGGGTTAAATTGTTGGCCCTTTATTTCATGACTTCTTCTTTCTTCATGGCTTCGTTAGGGAAATAACAAAATATGTATAAATCATTGTTTTGAATTTACACACTACATTTGTGTCAGTTGCCCATCTGTCTCTGTTTATGATCTCGACCTAATGATTGACAACATGTGGCCCATATATTATACAGTACTCTCACATATACACACTCACATGCACTAATGTTCAGCCACTGATCACCTATTCCTTGACTATATATTTAATTATATAGGAATTTTGTTTTGAACACTTGTTAATATGTAAACAAAACTGCATGAGTTTTTATTTAATAAAAATATTTTCGAGAAATTCACAGTTTACACAATCTGAATTTGGGGGGTGTGGGTCCTGGGCAATCTCAAACTTTTGTAGTTTTCAGAGTGCTAAAAATAAAACAAGGATATGATCTTTTCTGAAGTAAAGATTTTAAGTATGAAGTAACCATTTTTACCCGGCTGGATTTTATATTTTAAATTCAATTTATGGAAGATTTAAAAAAGAAAAATAAGAAAGAAATAAGTAAATATGTAGACAATTCTATGAAGGCTGGCTGCATTTATGTTTTATTTCTAAAACTTTTAATTTATTAATATGAACTGATGTTTTATAAAAGACCAATGAGAGCATAGGCCTACTGTTTTGTTTTTCTTTATTTTTTTGCCAGAGTACCAGACAACCTGGTGTGAAAAAGCCTAATCTTTATTTTTTAATTTATATTCATAATTAAAGAGTGACAAAATGATTTACTGTAAAATAGACATACAAATTCTAAGGTAATTCCTCCTTAGGCTGTAGGTGTATGTCGGCCATAGCTAGAAAACATTATTGCCCATAAAAACTTATTTCATGTCCAAACACCCAAATACATTCATGTAGGCTATATGTAAAATAATTCACATCGAGGCTTTTGAAAGTTCTATTATACTTTTTATTTTAGTCACGCTTGGAGCTATCGCAAATAATAAATACACCGAGTCCACATGGATCCAGTCCTGCATTGTGTACAATATAAAACTCCTCGGGCCTAATATCCGTTATAAATGAATGTAGAATAATTGTGTCTCTCTACTGATATCCTAACGCCGAAGCTGTTGTGAGTCTCTGGCTGTACAATGCATACGGGGAATAATAGGCCCCCGTGGCCGCGGGCAACTGCACGGGTGCTCCGGGTGCTGGTAGGGGGCTTTTTGAATAAGGGTGATAGCGACTGCTCAGTCCGAGTGGGTGGTGCGGGCTCCTCAGGGTCAGCGTGCCAGGGCTCCCGTTGGCACCGTTGGGTTGCATGTGCATGTGGCACGCCATGGCCGCGGCCGCAGCGTTCGCTAGCGATGAAGAGCCCGGGTACCCCGAAATCAACTTCTCCGTCCCGGCAAAGGCCGTGTGAGTCCGCAAGTGGTTCAAAAGTTCCTCAGAGGAAGAAAAGCGCTTGTCACATGGTCCGTTCGCCGACACCCAGTTGCAAACATGTGGCAGCGGATCATTGGGGAGCACAAACCCGTAAGGGTACAACGGGTGTCCGGTGAAAGACTGGGCTGAAGGATGCACGCCGTGTAACGGGTGCGTGGGGTACATGAGCGGGTATCCGGACTTGAGCGCGTTGGCGGCCGCGACCGCCGCGGCGGACTCGTGTGAGCAGTTACTGGACGCGCCGGACAGGTGGCTTGCACAGTGGTAACTCAGGCAATACGGGTCTCGACACAAACTAGCAGACATCAGCGACGGAGGCGACGCCCCGGCCAGAGGACTCGTCCCGGCCTTGCTGCATCCCAGGGAACTGGCGGCGGCGAATTGTGCGCTCAAAAGCTGGCTGCTGGATTTAGAGGGGTCTAGCGTCATTCCGTGGGGGAGGAAGGGTTGGTGGTAACTCGCATATGCGCCTGCTAAACTTCCATGGTAAGACATCCCAGCGGGGGGTAAGGGGAAAACTGTGTGTCCGGGTTTGTAAGGGGAAACGGGCGCTACCAGCCCAGACCCCAGGACGGAGGATGACGATGTCACGCACGTGTCTGACGTGCCCGTCTTTGTTCCAGACGCGCTGTCCTGGTGTTGGTTTACATCAGAGGTAATCCCACTTATCCTATGGCTGCCGTTATTCTCCGACGACGGGGTCTTGTTGTTGTCAGTGTCCTTCTTTTCGTCCTTGTCTCCCTGTTTGCCGTCAGACGGCAGAGGCGACACGGAGGTGCAGGAGCTCGGGCTGCCTGTCCTTGGGCTGAACGGCTGACAGGTGGCGCTAGGCACTCGGAAACTAGTTTTATCTCCACCGAGAGAGCTGGAGGAATCCTTTTTCTCCGACGATTTGGAGTAAGGTTTGAAGCTCGATTTGTCTTCGGCTCCGATGTCGCTCATTTTCAGCGGTCCGGATTTGGTCTCCTTGTCACTAGATCCATTCGAGGTGACAGACGATAGTTTGGAGGAAGACGGTGGATCCGGTTTACCGATCTGAGAGCACGTCTGCGCCAGAAGAGCCAGTGGACTTTTCTTGGCGTCCAACTAAAAAATAAGATATCACAATATTAATTTAAATTCTTCTGAACAGTGGTATAACACGATTAATATAGCACATAATTGCCCATAAAGCTTGTACGCGTTGTTCAGTATAGCCTTTAACGCTTATTGCGCGTTATGCAGGTTTAACGCATTGCGCATAAACTTGTGACACAGAACATTAAAAAATGTGTTCTCGCTTGAGGCTATCTGTAATAAAATATATACAAAAAATAAACAAACTGTTTAACACGTTTTAAGTAAATTAACACACTGATATAACCAACCGTAAGCTTTAAAGTCAAACTGCGAGACATTTTCGGCATAATTGCAACTTCGTTTTCCAATGGCGCTTACCTCGATAGGGCTGATCGGTGTTGACGGTAACGGTTGAAGATACTCCGGGTGTAAAATGTGTCCTGCCCGTGCCGTGAGCATTTTCAAAATCTTGATGGGAAGACGGTTTGCCTGCCTAGTAGGGTCTGCGGGCGAAACGGAATGAAGGAAAAGCTTGTTGCTCTGTGCTGCGCCCCTCTCCACCGAATAACTGCTTTCCCAGGCCGGATTCGTGCTACTTCTCAAGACAGACACTGTGGGCGATGTGATCATGACCCAATTCTCATTGGTAATGTAAAAAAACACATGAGTAGGCTGAGAAAAGAAATGTCATATTGGCAGATATCATACGCATAAACCCTTAGATGTAACAAAAGCACCATACGCCTTGCGTTTAAAATCCTTTTTTAAAAGAGGTAACGACGGTCGGAGAGAAATCCTCACATATTACAGACGGGAACCCGTGACTTGACTTCATCATCCGAGTTACTGCGAGAGTGTGGCGGCTGGTCCGAGCGCTCCGTCGCTTTAGGTCGCTCTTGGCTGCTAAACACTCCCTTTCGTCTGCGCGTCCTCTGAATTTGTCCCGCGATGAAAGCATTTGCCGCCTTCCAATCAAATGAGACCCCGAGGTGATTGGAGGGTCAAGGCAATGTGACGTTATCTCCTCAGACGGCCGTATATTATATTTCTCCTTACTGTAAAGGCTGTATGTTGTGCTATATATGCGCACTCGCTTAATTTAATAGTATTTTTTACGCATGCGTAATGTCAATGCTTGGATTTGGGTAGGTGGACATGTTTGGATGCATTGTATATTCCGGTATTAAATTAGCTCTGCCGACCACGCTAAATTTGTCAGATGCCTTGCTAATTCAATTATTCCTGAATTACACGTCTTTAATAAACTTTCCAAACACAGCAATATTCCATATTAGGACTTGCAGCTTTCAAAGTTACTGATACCCGGCCGTCTACCTATAAGGTTTTAGAGAATGTGCATGTTCCACGTTTTGATCGACTCTTAATCGACTATCAATCAAACAGACAGGCATCTGACATTTCTGCCTTACACGCCAGTTATCTGTGAACTGTCCACACGCTTTCCGCAGTCAGTCAGATTTAGGTCAAATGGGAGCCAGCGAGGAGGCGAATGCAGACTTGTCTTATTTCTCATAGCCTACCTCATTTTGGAGAGCATAGATTCGATCATAAGAGATCAGTTACATAGGCCAGTTAAAACTCTCTGCTGCGCTGTGGTTAGAGAGAGATGAGCAATGAAAACCGACTTGACCTCAAATGCAAAATATCAATTTAAACGTCTCTTATTTTTTCTTTTTGTTTTTGTTTTCCCATCTAACTCAAATTTAAACCCAAGACAGAAGAAAAAGTTATACTGTATAATCCAGTAGAACAAAAACCTTTAGGTTTCTATTTTTTATCTGCTAACTAGGCCCACATAATTGAATTTCCTCCATAATGTTCTGTTTGTAAGTGTTTTGTGATTGATTACAGGGGTGCTTTTTTTGTCAGTCTGTTTGACTTATTAGGTGGCAGAATATCTAACATTATGGAAAAAACATCTTTATTGTCTCAATGATGGGCTATATTACTAGACACAAAATAGTCATACTCTGCATAATTAATTCCAATTAATAATATGTTTTAAATAGAATGTATTTAAATACTTTCAGTCTTTAAAACTGACATGTTTATGCACTCACTCGTTTCACCTGACATCTGTATGTCTATAGTCTGTAGTCTTCTATATGTCCTGTAATTCTCAAATTAACATGTTTAGCATTACAATTTGCTGTTTATTATAACGTACCTGCTTTCTTAGTGACCTCCATTTTTTAAGTTGTATTTTTAAGGTGCCCTTTGTAGAATTTAAAAAATATGTTTACTATGTTCTTGACAAGTAAATATGTTGGACCTGTATTCTGACCTTTAAAACAGGAAAATTTAAATTCCCGTTCAGGGTTCTCCATGTGCCTTCATTTCTATATTAATGTTTTAGTCTGATGAAAGAAATCACTTTTTGTACCGCTTTATACAGAAACGAATGCATTATTTGTCTAAGAAAGTCTCACATTTATCATCATTGTGGATGTTTTGATTATAAATAAAATAGATATTTTGATCAAGCTATGGCAAAAGTGTTTCATGTACTATACTGTACTTGGCCCTAGCCAAGGAGCAATAACAAGTAGAATTCAGATTCACTAATGCTTAATATGCACGTTTAATGCTGGACTATCATACATTTTATAATTTAATGCATGCAATAATATGCATTATAGTTTGTACCACAAGCTCCTTAACTGCCATATAATAGCATGTACTTATTGTATCACACTTTGTTCACTCTTTGTAGTTTTATTACATGTCCTAAAATATATCTGCTAAAAAAACAAAGATACTGGATCACAGATTATATGGAATGCCTAATAACATATTAATCTTTAGTGCCTTTTAGTGGAGCCTGCACATTGACTTAAAGGTAACATTTCATATATTTGATCATAAACCATAAACCAACCCACCCCAGTTTTGAAAACCTTGAAATTGTCTCGTATCCTGCCAAAAGCATTTCACAACCCCATAAAGGGAGGGTCCTGCTCAGAAAACCACTCTTCTACACACACAAAAGTGCAACATTTTGGTCAAACCAACCGACAAACCCCAAAAAATACAACAAACTGCCTGGTTTCAAGAAAATAATCTGATCGATAAAACCATTGTAATGTGGAACAAATGGAATGGAACAATTCCCTTGACATGACATGAAAATTCACCTTGTGACAGCCAGCACAGGGCATGCCACTTCACTGGGGAGATGGGCACACCACATCTGATGGGTAGCAAATGATGGTTACAGTAAGAGGGACTATTGTTTCATACCTTTTTCTTGACCTGTCAGGTCTCACACCCGAGGACCCTGAATGGAGGACTCCCTTGTCACGCGAAAACAGCCTTAAAAGGAGCTTACCCAGGCCGGCGGCAATTGCTTCTGTTTAATTGATTTGCCTTTCGCTGAGGCCTGTCACATTAATAATGGTTAGCTAAAGTATGGGCGCGCTGTGTCACTCAGAGTAGTGCTCTCATCAGGAAATGAACAGCCTCGGCTAACAGGCGTCGCCAGAATGCGATCTTCTGAAGGTAAAGCAGTTTCATATTGTACAGTGTGTATTAGATTAGAGTTGGGTATTTTGTAAACACAGGAGGCTACCAAGATACTTTTTTTTTTTTTCATCATGGTGACTTTCTTTGTTATAACATACAGCAGTAAGCTATGTTTGTACTTGCTTATAATACCGCTGTGTTTATTGAATTCATTATCTAATCATGAATTATGATACGAATGGCGTACAACTGGAACACATGAAGACGAGTAAATGGCGTTGAGCGAATAAAGCTCTCCGTTTCCTTGTAAGAACAGGTTGACAGGAAACGTAAACGTTAAAACCTCCCCGATGTGTCTTCCTGACAGTTTGAAATCGCTCCAATAGTAATGCACCTTGCACGTGGACTTTGAGTGGGGGAAATTAGATGCTGCGATGTGAGGGGTCGCCTCTCAACGGAAAATGCACCCAGAGAGGAGCAAAGACCTAGAGGCTGTCAACGTGGAAGAGGTTGGAAGGATCTGTCAAGAAGTATTACAGATATTATGTATTTGAGACAGGACATTCAAGATACTTACAAGCCATACCCATTTCCATTGACTACCTAGGCTGCTTTTTTTTTTTAACACTCCAAATCTAATGTGAAATAGGCTACTATAGTAGTGACATCATTTGCAGAAGCTCAATTTGGAGCTCACTTCAAATGCCTTGCCTGTCTTGTCAGATTCAAAGCTCAGCGTGACTGAATCAGTTAGAAAAGTTGAGGCACCGCCAAGATCATGTCGGTGAAGGGTCTTTTTCCCCTGCGTCTCCTCAATTAGTTAATACTAGTAGGGAGTCGGGTGTAAACCCTTGAGATTATGCTGTCGTCCACTTGCCACCAGACAGGTGAGAATCTCGACATGTTGTTGGTCATGCTTTAGGGAAGCGTTAGCTTAATCTAACTTCCTTGTTAGCACTGGAACAAATGGCTGGCACATCTTCTACAATCCAACGCGACAGCTGCCACATTATCAGCTCCAGAATTTTGTATAAACTTCATGAAGCCCATTTAAAAGTATAGTAAGTTATTCTAGAGAAAGCTTGTTGATTTTTGAACTTGATCAAAACAAAAACACCTCACTTCATTGCCATAAGGTGCTCTCTCAGAAGCCCCGCCCCGTACATCTTAGAAATGCATTACATAAACTATGGTTGTGTTTCCCTGTGACCTGTGTGTATATATGTGTGTGTGTGTGTATGTGTATATATGTATACATATATATGTGTATGTATATATGTGTGTGTGTGTGTGTGTGTGTGTGTACGTATATATACTGTATATATGTGTGTGTGTGTGTGTGTATACATATATATATGTATGTATATATATGTATATATATATATATATATATATATATATATATATATATATGT
>JAODLL010000011.1:1178009-1189402 GCA_026546735.1 Forbesichthys agassizii
TATATGTGTGTGTGTATATATATAATGTGTGTGTGTGTGTGTATATAATGTGTGTGTGTGTGTGTATATAATGTGTGTGTGTGTGTGTGTATATAATGTGTGTGTGTGTATATAATGTGTGTGTGTGTGTGTATATAATGTGTGTGTGTGTGTATATATATGTATTTTTATGTATATATATATATATGTATGTGTGTATATGTATGTGTATATGTATATATGTATGTATGTATGTGTATATATGTATGTATATGTATGTATACATATGTATATATGTATGTATACATATGTATTTATGTATGTGTGTATATATATATATATATAACACACAAACACAACAGACCTGGGGATTTGGTTGGTTGAGAGGCATTCCATGAGTGCCAATATTTCAGTCTAACGCACTCTGACATTAATCTTTGCATCTATCACTACACACTTTACCAGTATTCTTCTATTAACAATTGCTAATAAAAAATCAAAACAAACTTCTGATAAGCTGTTAACGTGACTCAACAGATTTCTTCACTGGACTTCACTGGCTGCGTGATAAATGGAAGCATATAGGCAAATGTAGACAAGTGTAACATCTGCGTGGTCTCGCCGGTGTGGTACGACCGGGTAAGGACTGTCCGCATCCCAAGCGCCTCACACCCACACGTGCAATCAGATCTATTGCCTTCAGCCATGTGGGTGTGAGGGCATATAGGCTGGTGACTACCAGGAAAGGGTGTGGGTTATTGGTCATGTTTTCTGTTCTTACTAGATTACGTGACTGTGCACGCCTGTTTAATTTGAGTTTGTATTCACTGTTTGAGTTCTTTTCAGTTAAATTAAAGGACGAGCCGTGGGGCTCATTGCTTTTCCGGCATCTGTGTTGTTTTTCGCTCATTTGCACTTGCCTCACCATCCCAGCGTTACAACAAGCTGTTTGTTTGCAATCGCTGACTATACCTTTAATTTAAGGATGTTGACTAATTGTATGACATCTCATTATGGTAAGTTTTTTTGTTGACTCTTTGTTGGAGGATGTCAACATAAATAAATAATAAAATACAATGACAAATACACCTTTGATAATTCCATCTTTATTGAAATGCATCTAACACATGAACAAACTCTTCACAGTTAGCTCTACTGTGGCTACGAGTTAGCTGACATTACCATAATAATTAAAATATAGATCCTTGTAGAGCAGGTTATATCAATGACCCAGTTTGGATCGTATTGTTTTGCTGTCTACAGTTTCAGTAATTTATTACAGCCTGAATTACGTCTGATTTTTCAAAATCTTGAAAATATCAGAGACGGCCCTTTATTCTCTATAGGAATTCTGGTTAATTGGAAGAACCCTGACCCAATACCGCTATTCAAAATGGCAGCATGAAAAAGGCCTATGTTCTATTTAACAAAACCTGCACAGAGCCAGCTTGTATGTACAGTATTTGTCGATAATGGATCAACATTCAGCAATTTATATGCATGTTCAAAGCAGCACCTGGCATCGCGTATTTACACACCCAGATTTAATTTATGAAGCCCTTAAACCTGCTTCAAAATATGAAGGTATCATGTTATGGAGGCACTGTGCAGGTTGGGGATGAATGTCTGTGATGGGCAGATTATTTCCATGTTAAGTAGTCTACTAAAGAATGATCTTGTCACATTTCACAGTCGGGATTAGGGATGAGCCGGAATGACTCTTCAGATGGGGAATTAGCGTCGTGTAGTCGGCCTGAGACGAGCGTGCAAGGTATTCAGAAAGACAGGCTTGGACACTTACTGCTCTATTTGTCTTCTCACTGATACAGTACCTATAGCTGACAGCTTTCCTTGTCACATTTGGTTTCTGAAGCTGATTACCTTTTATGTAACTTTTTGTTTTCCTCTTATACGTGGTCGCATTACAGATGGTGTGGCTGTCAGAGGTCATTGTATGTCCGGGGCCAACCCCTTCAGATTCTATATATTTTAGCAGAGACATTATATAGAGGAGACATGTCACTTAGAACATTTTGAATGGAGCTCTATCAGAGAATTCTGGAACGCCAAATGTGACGGAAGAACATCAGTTGAGGTTTTGCGACATTTACAAATTGTCTTTGAACAAGCATGGAAGAGGTGGATAATATATTACAAATGCACACAGCAGCTGCCAGCTGCCTTATTACCTATATTGTTAAAATAAAGATAAGTACATAAGATGGTAATTAAGATATCCGCTGAATAGAAATACATTTTGCATGTTAAGTGTGACTAAGTCTAAGGGTGACTTTTGTCACCTCTCAATGAATAAACAAAACACCCAACCTTAAAAAAAAAAAAAAAAAAAAAAAAAAAAAAAAAAAAAAAAAAAAAAAATCCGCTGAATAGAAATACATTTTGCATGTTAATAACGCTAGAAAAGCATATCCATTGTATTATTGTCCTTGTTTTAGCTGGCAACGGCCGCTAATGAAGTCGGTTTCGTAAAACTTTGCGCAGGCGTAGTGGAATTTTAAACTAGCGATAAACTGCTTTTAAGCCTTATTTTGAGGTTAAATCAGCTAATGTTTTAAGATGTTTTTATCAGATTTGACTTGCGATTGTATGCGTGCAATTCTTAATGATCACTGAAAGAGCGGTTATGGCTCTCTCCCTATTAATGCCATTAAGTACATTCTAAGTAAATGTGCGGAAGTTAAAACATGGCTTCCGAGTGGCGAGACTTGCCTATAAGGACTTTGATCTTAGGCCTACATTTGATTATTTGTTTTTATTTGATCAAGTAGAGGGCCACTCATATTTCCCTTACTGATGAACAAGTATATACCAGAATATAGTTGCTTTTCATTTTAAATGGCAGTTAAGCAATGCCTTCAGGCTGTTGGAATGAGCTGTTATGACTTTGAGAAGAAAGAGGGAGATAGAGGGAGATGTAGAGAGGGAGAGAGTGGGACATATTTATATATTTATATACTGTATATGAGAGAGAGAGAGAGAGAGAGAGAGAGAGAGACAAACGACGAGTGGAAGCGGCTTGACTGGAGTGACAAATGAAATAAAACTTCACAAGACCTGCCCGTGTTGTCAGTTTCTATCCATATCTGAAGCACATTATGCTACCGCAATGCAGCTCGTGGCCTACTCGTCTGTCTGCTCATATTTGTCACCACCCCGACTGTTTCTTTTAAGTCACCAGTGTCAGTACGGAGGGGACTCTTAATTGACGTCTGAGTGGCACAGACGTGGACCGCCGCCTTTATTTGGGTGCCAGGAAGCAGTCGTGTTGTTGTGACGAGCTATTATTGGCAGAAGCCAGTATGGAGATAGTGGTCTGCCTGGAAAATGGAAAGTGACAGTAGATGGAGAAGGCCTTGTCATTTGTTGTCTTCAGGCAAGCCCAGACTGATGCACTTGAAGTCTGGTCCAGCCTGTTGAAATGGTATTGATAAGTTGCTTTATCTTTAGAGAGGGGACATTTGGTTTATTTATTTATTTATACATACAATATATACATCACATACACACTTGTTTGGCACAACCATTTGGCCATCTAATGACATGTAAGTATTGTCAGCTATTGCAAGCTAATTGTAAGATAATACACTTTTTGTCAAATTCGCCAATTATCTCCAGATGTCTCCTCCCACTTCTACACAGCTCTGACCCCGTAAAGAGGAACATGAACAAAAGTGGCAAACACTGCTCACAACAACAAAGCCGTAGTACTATGCTTAGCTTCACTTTGCATTTCAATGTGTGAGGCAGCGCTGCGAAGGGATTTTGTCTTGAGCTCGACGTTAGCAAGAATGCTTGCTATAACTAATCCTGCCTTTTTACCAAGGGCTTTAGCATCCAGTTTGTATGTAGCATTAAATACATCTGTTGACTTTCACCTGAAGATAGGTGAAGTTTAATAAATGTAATAATTTGACCGTAAATAAACAAGGTATATTAATGTGTCCGCTTATTGCTTACATTAACTATCATGTAGCACTGTAAATGAATGGCTCCCAGTGAAAAACATCTTAATATAGACTGAATATAAACAGTGTCATGCAATGGAAAGATAGTTTCCTCATATTTGCTTCAGCAAGGCTCTGTTTAACCCTTAATAGACAGAATAAGAGACTGCTGTGGTGTTACTGGGTTTATGAGGCCATTACCGCATTTTATTGTGTAGGCCTGGACTAATGGGTTTCTATACTGCCGGTGATTTACTGCTTGTCAGCTTTGTGGGCCGACCATTAGAAGGGGAAGTTGACACGATGCCAGGGCTTGACTTGAACATCTAGTCATATTGCATACGTATTGCATACGAGCTTTACAACATATATAAGGGCCGCTTTTAAAGTCTCTGTTCTGAACTTCTGAGTCACGTTTGGTAACTGTTCACTCTCAATTTTGGTGTTTTCATCTGTGGTCATTTTGCATCATGGGTGGGATAATGTGTCGTTTAGGCCTAAACACATTTCCAACTACAAGGAAGAAATGTTTTAAAGAAAAAAGTATTTACTGTAAGTCAGTCATGACTTTATGTTTGGAAACAGAATCATCATGTTAGATTTTTATGAGTGCTTTATAATGCTGCATTAACTTCGTTCCCAGTACATAAAAACAATAAAATATTAGTAGTTCATTTGAATTTTCTTTTCTTTAACGTGTTTATGGTTTGGGTGCTGTCCTTTTTCTAGCTGAGTATACATTGAGACTAGTTTTCTAGTCCTAGTACTGGTTATATTTAGCATGTATTTTGTTAAATTAAACGTATGAACCTGCTCTTTGTTACGAGATGAACTGCAGAAATGTAATAATTGGAATAATAATAAAAGTGGATCACAGATGGATCAGGATACCAGTAAAGCTATCCCATGATTTTTATCTCCTTTAGCCTTTCTGTGACCTCCCACTTTAATGCTCTATTCCATTATCGGGACAATGCCTGTTACCTTAGATCCTCTGTCTGGAGTGTTCTGTAAACTTGTCTTTATTCTTTAGCTATATTTGGTCAGGGACAATTCACAATAAATATGATATATACAGTCATGTGAAAAAGAAAGTACACCCTCTTTGAATTCTCTCAGGTTTTGCATATAAGGACATAATAACAATAATCTGTTCCTTAGCAGATCTAAACATTTGGTAAATGCAACCTTAGATTAACAACACCACGTGACACATTAGACTGTGGCATGATTTATTTAACAAACATCATAGAAAAATCCCTTAACACTAGATTTAAATACTTGAAGTGTTACAGTTTCTAATACTAATCAGCAAGGTGTTCCAGTGTGCCGCTGTTTTAACAGAAAATGTTGATCTACCAAACTCTGTAGACTTATTATATATCTTATATAACAATCCCTTTTATATACACTGTTACTGTATCCCTGATACAGTAGCAGTGTTCTACATATTAAGTGGCGATGGAGCAAGACCATGCAAGATCTTACAGAACAAGCTTACATTCGCCATGGATAAAACGTTCTCAGAAGACAGGATATGTACAGTATTATTAGTTCATATTATTTCATCCAGCACAGGAGGAACATCCTGTTGGAAGTCTCTTGTTGACCTGCACGTATTGTAACAGTGTGCGCCCCATTAGTGCCGTGTTTACACCATATGGAATCACGATAAATTCAAAATGGCTGGTCAATAATTTGTGACCCTCCCCCTCTCTGCGCCTGCCTTTTGTTTTCTTTGTGACTGCTTGTATTAATTGTCAGCGCTGAGTCGAAGTCATAGGGTGGGGGGGGTGGCGGGAGGGGCGGTGGGGGTTTGGGAAGTTGGGTGATCCCTGAAGAAGGTGGGGCCAACACTCTGTGCTTCACACAAAATCAATCCTGGCCTTTGGGATTGGGGGCTGGGGTGGAGGTGTGTGTGTGTGTGTGTAGGGAGGGGAGGGAACACATGTCTGACACCTCGTGACTTTTTCATGAGGTGGCGTTTGAAGTTTTAAAACCCCACGAGGATTCTTGGGGTGATGAATATTACCTTGGGAGTGCAGTTTTAAGCTCGGCCGTATCACCGTTCATACGTCACTTGGTTTCCTAGTCATGTTTACACTTTTCTTTCACCACTGTCGCAGTAGCCATTTAAAGATATTGCATTCAAAACATGGGGAATGATCGCACTGGTTGCTCTCTGGCCACACATAATTGCCTTCCCACTAAATGCTGCCTCAGAAGTTCTCGGCTTGAGCGGTTCACAAAGTATGGTATAAGCACAATGAGCCGGGCCTCAAAGCGTCTTTTGTTGGAGAGGCAGTGGAGGGCGCTGGCCAGAATTCATGGGATGGGGACAGGAGGTGTGGAAGTTAGTTGTGCATGTGTGGTGTGGGGTTAGAAGGTTTGGAGGGGGAGTGGGGGGGTGACATTGACAAGCCTGAATTCAGCAAACCTGGTGGTCTTGTCTTTTCAGCGATTATTTTAAATGGCTCCTTTCAAACATGTTCATCTCACTTGGCTGCAGTTTGAAGATTATTAGTGCGGCCGAAGTCTCCCTGAGATCAGCACAAACATTCGAGAGAAGCCCGAAGTAGACCGCAAAGAACGTCCAAGGGAGTGCATTGTTAGCGTTAAGTAGGAAACAAGACATGCATTTTCACTTTAGGGAGTTTTTGTTCTCGCGCAACCCTGACTGACAGACACACCGCGCACTGCACTTAGTTGCGTACGCTTACCTCCTCCAACAGCACGGTGTGTGCTGGTGGCACTGTCTTTATAACCGGCGTATAAATGGATTCCTATGACAGAGCCGTTCATCTCCAAGCATGAACACATCAACTTTAAGAGACAGCTGGCCAAGACCTCTGTGCTTGTTAGGCCCAGATCAGCAATCCAGATGCCCAAGAAGTAAACTCATGAAAGGGGAAGATTAATTCATCTGTCATCTCTGCTTTTGACAGTAGTTATAAATCTGACTTAGCGCTGGAGAAGGGGCCATGGAGAAGGGCGGTCGGACATTAAGATTTCAAAGGGGCCAAATCAAGAAGACTAACTCATGACTTATACCCTGCCAGAAATGGGTCAAAAGTTGGCAGGATGTACCTGTGGTGTGATGTGACGTTTCGCAAGTTCACAGCAAGGTGACGGGAAAAAAAAAAAAAAAAGTATATAATTTTCTATTCTTGGTGTGGTTGGTGTAGTTTTTCAAAATGGCGACGTCATGTGAGATGCATCCCCCCTGCCCGCGCCCTACCCTGGTCAAAAAGCAAGCCCAGTGTGTCAAAGAAGCTATTTACTCTCAGATTGATGGGGACAGGCGATATGAGGTGATCACGTCCTGTGACCATCTGCACGGGAGTCATGCTAGTTATTCAGTTCGGACACAGATGCTTGGGTATGCCGGGAGCGTCTATGCAGATATTTGGGTGCGTTGCAAATGTTTACTACCACAGGTCACGACAGGTCATCTTTGTGATATGCCAAACATGTCTAGTCTTGCTAGAGTAAGTTTAAAGGTATTATATACAACATTTCAAACAGTAATAGAATACATTTATTTACACTATAGAAAACACACAGATGCATAGAAAACGACTATTTTCTATGTAAAAATACAATGGAGTAATACTGAGCTAAACTTTAAACAAATGCCTTACAAACACTATTGCATTCTACACTTATGTCTCGGTTTACTTGGTTTGAGATTCTCACAGGCTATTTATTCTGATGTCTGACACTTCACGGCAATCAGTCACCCATGAAGTAAAAAAAAAAAATCCACTAAAAAGCTTCCTGATTTGATGAGGTGTATTCATGACTCCACACTCCAATTAGTCCATGCTTAATGCATCACTTTAAGATGCTTAAGGTGGGTATAGCATGTCCTATCGCGTTAAGCAGTCCATTGACCTGATCAAAGTCATGTGTAGGTGTCTGCGTCCGTGGGCGGAGCTACATAGGGATTAATCCCCGTCCTTTTGAAGTTGATTATTTTCAACGTGTCCATGTTGCTTTTCCTCAGTAGACTGCATGGCTTTTTATAGCGTAAACAAGATGGTATGATGGAAACAAACAGCAAACGGGTGTTTACGAGACTCTGATGGAGCATTGTCATGGAGCATAATGATATCACCTGAAACGGACACTGACTACACTCAGAGAACTGCTGTGGACTGTTTAATGCTGGACTCGGTGTAACGTGACAATGTGATGGTATTGTTTGTTTCACAGTTTAAAAGTCATGTCTAAGGGTGAGATAAGGGATGAGGGAGGGTTGGAGGGGCAGGGAGGTGAAAGGTCGTCCTTAAGCAAGGTTCCTAACCACATCCTGCTCTTAGTTAATACAAGCAGATACTCTATATAAGGAGACATGCCACTTGTATACATTTGAATGGAGCTCTATGGCAGCATTCTGAAATGGCAAATATATCAGTTGGAGGAAAATAATCAAAATAATAACATAATACTAAAGAGCCAATCATCTGCTTTATAACTGCCAAGCATTAACCTATTTAACCAATCGTGTGGTTGCATTGACGTAAGCCATCTGTCTATACTGTCTTCCTAAATAACAGCTCGGGGCGTTCCAAAGATGGCGGCGAGTGGTAAGACTTGTCTAGAAGGACTTTGATACAAATGTATAACCAAGTTGTTGTTGTTACTGAATCTAATGCTTTCTAGCATTTACCAGAAGTCTACAACATAGTCTAGTCATTTTAAACATCATTCACCTTTTGCCCTGTGCAGCAGTAACTTGAATCGCAGACTTCTCACTGTTCTCTTCCCCTAATCCCATTTTTTATAATACAAAGTATGTCATGACATGCTGCTGACTTACGGAGTCTAATTACATTAATGATGGCATCGGTTTCTTTGGAGGCGAGGTTTTGGCCACAGTGGTCCATTTCTCCCTGCGCTGTGACGCTCAGGACAGGGAGAATTCCGACATGTCAAAGCATTCTGGGCCAGACACAGAATTAATGGCCGCCCGCCTGCATCCAAGGTCCTTCAGCGGTAATTGCAAGCAGAATCTAGCTCTCTGATCTCAGCAGCTGTACGCACCATGCCAAAACAGCCTCTCTCTGACAGATTGTCTTCCTGCTGTAATAACTTAAGCATGTTCCTTCTTTCAAATGAGGCCGCGCGTCCCTCCCACACCACAAAATGGCAGCGATGATTTCTTTCCGTACCTTGCAAAATACACAACACTTTATATGTTTTTCCTCGCCTTGACAGATCTGTCGAAAATCATTTTTTGTTTTGTGAACACCAGCATTCCATGGCTGGCTTGCTTATCGTGTTGCAAGCCAATGAGGGGAAATTAGATGTTTTGTGTAAAGGATTTACAACAGAGTCCTTTTAAGATGGTCACCCTGCAAGAATCTCAAAGCCCTTGAATATTCAGACGGAGCCGCCATTTTTAGGTTTTTTAGATCATTCTTGATCTCGCAAGATCAAATTTGACTTCTGGGTGCACAATATATTGAGTCAGTATCGTTATCGCAATATCACATCGAAAATGGTGCAGGAAGTATGCAATATTCAGTTAATTTTGTGGAGAGATGTCAGTTGACTGTTTGGCTTAGTTGTGTTTGATTTAGACAGAAAAGTAAAATGTGTGGCTGAGGAAGATAATGACATAATAAAGATGGAAGAGGGAACATTAGTGGTTAGAAAGAATGCTTCCTCTGTAGGTAGTCCAATATGATTGTTAGTTGAAAATGTGTTGTTTTGATATGTTAGAAATATATTTTGATGCGTTTTCCCACAAACTTTATATTTTTACTTATGTTTAAAAATATCAAAATATTGATATTGCAATTTTTATGGTCAATATCACAAAATCACCCAATCAAAATGCTTAACAACATGCCGTTGGACATTGAAACAATCAGAAGTTTCCTAGAGATGTCAACAGGAGTACGGTAGGAGTTGAAGTTACCGGACTTCTAACCGTACTCCTAAGCTAGGAGTACCAACTGACCGCTGATTGGCCGACTGTGTTCTACCCGGTCGACAAACGCTTTTGATTGGAGGGGTTCTGGACCGATACTCGCCCCCCGAGCAATGAAACTAGAGCTAGTGAAAATCTGGATGGTCTCACAAGGCCAATTTGGAAGGAGCTCTAAAGGAGAAGGCTCCAGGTGTCGACAGGACATGCGTATCTCTCCCATCCCCTCAGGGTGATAGAATGCGTCCAGCCTCAGGGGGCGTCTCATGTACTCTGGGGCAGTTAAGAGCCTGGCAGCTCGCCTCCTCCCTTCACTCCCCATTGACTGTCCTAACATGGGTGACTCTGGCCAGCCACTTCAGATGGGGAAGCGCTCCCGTTACAACGTTAAAACAGAGTGTACTGCTGAATGCATTTATTTATGTTCCATATAAAAAATACATATATCAGGCTGAGGCCTTATTGCAGTAATTTTTACAGACATTAGCTCATTAGTCATTAGCTCATAGCGTAATGTATGGTCTTATGGGCTTATTTCAGCAGCCGTTTTGACTTTTTTTCCCCCCTACGTTGCTCCTCTGCTTTGCCGGATCGGGTCGACGAAAGCGGTTTTCGAAGTGAGTTAACAAGAAAAGACACTTTAATGAAAGATCCTTTCAGTCTGCGTTTCAGCACTGCTCACAACGGTTGTGTCGCAGCAAAACAAACCACCCCAGCAGTGTGTGTGTTTTAGGAAGCATGCAGCTCTATCCTTAGTTTCCCCAGTCCTTCCTTGAAGTGCCGAGGCTGGGCCATTGACGTTGGATGGTGGATTGCTATGTGAAAATGTAAATAAACTCGTGAGGGGCTTCGGGGTCAGCGTGGGATGAAATTTATAGGTTTGGCGTTTACTCCGGGGCCATCATTCATCCCCCTGTCGTGAGCCGAGGCCTTGATCAGCAAAGCCCTCCGCTGGCCTTCAGATGACCTGCGGTCCGTCTGACCAGCTGCAGTTCAGATTCCTCAGGCAGAGACACGTCGGCGTTACTGTAATAAGTCCATTAACCCCTTCAGTGCTGAGACAGACCGGGCAGGACCTCCAAAACACCTCTTATTCCAGTGCTGGCTAAAATTATTTGATAATGAGACGTGTGGCCTCAAATCTGTAAACATTAGTGAGGAAATAAGATGCGCTCAACGTACTGTCGCCTGGAATATAAAGGATTTGACAAGTGTTAAAAGACTACAGGACATAAGTGCTTTTTAACAATGTGTGTACCCAAGCAGAATCCGAAAATGGCACCTTTATTCTAATGTTAAATTGCTTTAAAGAGCTATCGTATAATGTGCCGTGTTAAATGACCCACCATTTCAGTGTAACAGAACATAGGATGGTACAAATGATTGTATTTGTTATGAGTGGTTTGGAATAATACATGTTTTCTTGCAGTCTTGGCAATAACAGGAAAAATAATTTAAAAGTTTTTTTCTTAGTTTTTTTTTTTTTTTGGGGGGGGGGGGGGGGGGGGTTTAAA
>JAODLL010000011.1:1203909-1221277 GCA_026546735.1 Forbesichthys agassizii
TCCCAAGGGAGGCGCCCAGGAGGCATCCTTACTAGATGCCCGTACCACCTCAACTGGCTCCTTTCAACGCAAAGGAGTAGAGGCTCTACTCAGAGTTCCTCACGGATAGCAGAGCTTCACCCCATTCCTCTAAGGAAGACGTCAGCCACCCTCCTGAGAGAACCCATTTCTGCCCGTGATCTAGTTCTTTCAGTCATGACCCACCCTTCATGACCATAGATGAGGGTAGGAACGAAAATTGCCCGATAGATCTTTTCTGTTAACGTAATGTACTGTTTGTCAAACTAATGCTAATTTGCTGCTATACGTTCTACGTGATGGCCATAAATGTTGAGCATACTGTATCATAACCATCACTGAGTTAATATGTACATATATGACATATTCAGTTTTTTAGCTGTAATTAAATGGCAAAAGCTCCGGAAGGCAATCATTGGCTGACAGCATTAGCTAGCAGTTAAATATGCACTGTTGCCCATAAAGTTGAATGGGTCAGAAACACATCATGTTGCTCTTAAAGGGATATTGACCTTAGCACTCAATTGACTGTGGCTTTTTCTTTTTACGTCAATATTGAGTTCTCACCACTGACAGTTGGCTTTGAATAATCTTGTTCATGGTACATGATCAACTGCAGACACATTGCAATAGAAGTATGTCTTTTGAGAAACAATAGAAGTTAATGGAGGTTGGAAAAAAAAATGATTTGATTCCAGCCACATAACACGAATAAGGGCTGATTTCATGCCAAGATCTGTTTTGTATTTGGATTCTGTCAGGATTTATATTAAAATACGAAAAGTTAAGATCATACCTTCTATATATCGTCCTCATATATATTCAGATTAGTAAATGATGTGGTGATATTTAGTGATTATCGTTTCCCCTTGGTTGGACAGTACTTTGCATGTGTGGCAGCATTTTAAAATGGAGACCCTTGTCACGAGACAGTGATAAAGGTTTTTCTGAGTCCTGACCACAGTTATGTGTGATCTAGAACTTATAGTTAAGCATGGCACAGTGGTTTTGTGATTCATGTTCATACAATACCTCAAGGAGACAGTTACCGACAGTGTCACGCCCCTCACACTGTTTACAGTTTCCTGTCTATTATTAGTATAGATGGAACGCTTCATTTACAGTTCAGTAACCTTTATGGCGACGGTCTCTCATCAGCTTTTTATTTCCCTTTGCAACACTCTCCGAGTCATCTACAAATGTCGGAGTGAAATAGGCCCATGAAATATTCAGAATCGTCTCTCGACGGGAAGATGTGTTGGGGTTGGGGGAGACAGGCTCACTCTGGCATCATCTTTTATGGCTGCTTTGAATTTTTATTGAGGGACAGTGCTAAGTAAATGGATCCTCGTCTAAGGGAGATTAAATGGCCTTGTACAGTTTACGGAAACATGGGGGCATGCTGGCACAAAGGCCTCCACAGGGCTTTGTACTGTAGCACATGTACCGCACTGTATTCTCCATAATCTGGTGGGGAATGATGTGGCGTGTTGGAAATGGAGAGGCGAGGAGGATATGTTTTCTCAGAGAGACATGTGTAAATCAATTTGTATCGACCTAAACGTTGCTGCCTGCAGGGTTGTGCGCTTATCGATTAAACAATTAGATAATTGCTGGATATATTCGCATAAAACGTATTTGATTTGGATGGAGTGCTGCTTTTTTGAACATACTATTTTCCTTCATAGTTCAGATTTATTGTCTGTGTTTAATAAAGTGTGTATACTTAAGGTCCAGAAAACTTTCCTATAAAGGGATCATCAGTAATGGAACCTTTCTACGTCCTGTGTTTATTAAAAGAAATTCAGAATCTTCATATCCATGGTGATCACGGAGATGATGATTTGTGATTTGTTGTTATTGTATATTCTGCCGTTTAATACCCCACCACAGATCTGCCAGATATTTGGCTGATGTGTGTGTGTTTTATATATTATTTTTTCTCCCTGCGATCTTTCAGGGTTTCAGAGGGCCAGTAAACCATGGATTTCAATTCCCCTGCCGTGGTGTTTTTGCACAGGGATAAAAGTGATGAGCAAAAGGTTTTAGACTCAATCCTTGAGCAAAGGACTGCGCTGACAGGGATTATTATTTATTTGTCATGGTGGCTGTAATAAACTGTAGATACAGGATGGAGGGCCTGTGATTTATTGCTCTGTCGACCGCCACTAGCAGGACGCCCGCTGTACCGTGCAGGATGAATACCATACTGTCAGTCCCATCCATCTGTCACCATCCACCCTCTCCTGCGCTACTTTTTTCATATTTCTTTCCTTTTTTTTGGGGCAACAGTGCATCTCCTCCCGTTTCATGCCACAATACATAGACAACAATGTTTCAATACCGCCTACTCTGTTTCTGCACATAACCCAGAGCCGCGGCTTTATGTGTCTCGTTATCTTGATGCACTAGCTTTAAGGTTGTGCACCTCAGACTTCTTGCGGAATGGCGGTTGTGGTTGCTATTTCTACTGCCCTTGCATCAAAAGGAATCAAGTCTTTCCGTGTTGACTTTGGCAAACACGGCCTCCAGAACTTGACATTGGTTTCAATGAATAATAAGTCATGTTATGTTATTATACTATGAGTGATGTGAGATTCACTAAAGCACCAAATAATAGCATATTTCACCTAGTTCTTTTTTGTCTATATTTCATGTTGCCCATTTGACCTGGCCAGTATGATTCTGGGTGATTCTCATTTTTGCAAACATTGTTTTATTTGAGCAGCAACTTGCGAATTAACCAAGACCCCTCTCACCTCTCAGTAGGTTATCTAACCTCATTAAAAGGTGTTGCGGTGTTGTCAATTAAGGCACACATAATTTGATAAACACTTTTGCCCCTCCTCCACCATATGAATACAGTGCTAGCTGCGCTCGTGTTGCCTTCATGTGCTTGTCGTCGGATCCGCCTTCATGAACGGCGAGACTAGCTATTGAGATCAAACAAGTTTTTTGAACCAGGTTGTAAACATGTTTATTTTTGCTGTAAATTCAGACATTTTAACATTGTAGCCTATGGGGATTTACTCCCTTTTGCAGCTAGCCCCCATCGGCCATTCAATGAACTGCAAGGTTTGACACTTCTGCGTTGTATTCATTTCTCAGCACCAGGGTTTTCCACTTGGGGACCTTGCAGTGATTATACCCAGTGCACCTGCAGCAAATTTCAACCCAAAATTAACTTAAATCAAACATTGTTTTTTAATGAACTAGTTTGTTATAACATTGGCTTAGACACGTTTATACTGTACTTCACGCTAAATAAGCATCCATACATGCCTTGTTCCACCATGTTTGTAATACCATCCCGCAGAACTCAGCAACTCTGGTATCATAGATAAATCAGTTTCCCACTATTAATTATGACTTTGTTTGACCATGCATGTGCTCAGTCAGAAGTTGTAAATTTGATATTTCTGATAGCACGTGAAGGCAGCGTTGTTTACGCAGGATGTTGTTTACGCAGGACGTTTACCTTGAACTGACTCTGTAAACAACAGCTCCCCTAGAGGCTTTTCGTGAAAAAGAGGCTGAACGTGATCAGGCATCAGAGAAAACACTCAGGCGTTCAGACGTAACTTCTTTTTGGAAGTTATCAACCTCATTTTTAAAATTATAACCCACATGGAGTGGACCGTGTTTTTAAAAGCGCCATGGGCGCTGACCTAAAACGCTGCCGTAGGGGCTTTTTTTTTCAGCAGCTCTGGGCTTCTTTTTCAGTTGAGAAAAGTTCAATTCATCAGAAAAAAAAATCCCTACGTCATCTGCTTTTTTGACAGTTGACCCATTCACAAGTGGGTAGTGAGACCTGGTGGTTTTAAAATTTTTTACATCTGAACGCGGCCTTAGCCCGCATATCAGAGCAGCGGACAAGTGCTTGGTGAGAGTTAGCTTGCATTCCAGCGACAACGCTTAATTAATAGGATAAGAAATTGCTCTTTTGTCCGGGTAAACGAATGGAGCACAAGTCGCTTTGTTGTGAAAACTGACTGAGCGACTGAGTGTTTTGTGGGGTAAACTGTAATCTGGGAATTTCATTACAGCGTCACTCATTGAGCATCTTCGAGTGGCCCACGATTCCTTGCGCAAATTTAGCTTGATCCTGACATTTATCAGATCCACCCCCCCCTTCCCATTTCTTGTTTGTTTTAAATAGCCTCCTTTTGTCTGTGGGCTCTCAGATATAATTTGTTATTGTTTGGTTTTGTATTTGGTTTATTTAAATGTTCATTTTTTCCTCTGCAGATTGTTATGTATGGACCTTTTGTTTGTTTTCAACCATCATTACTAACAATACGGTTAATAGCGATCATTTGTTATCCTGGGCTGGGGCTGATACTTGGACGGAGGCAGTGAAGTGAAAATACTCATTTGGAGGTTGAGGAAAACCTTGACAGGACCCATTTATAACAAGATCATTCTGGAATGTCCAGCCTATTAATAACCCTGCGGTGCAGTCTAATTAGTGGTCGCCGATGTAAATGACTCTACACAGAGTAGGTGTACTAATTCCTCTTTAACCGAATGTGGATGGTGTTGGTGCTTTTAAATCTAGCGAACCATTTACTCCTCGATTGCATTATATCAACGGACCCCGCCCCAAGAGCTCTGACGTTCAGCCACGTCTCACTGTTTATGATAGGAAATGCAACTGTCCAACAAACTGTCATCTGTGTGTGTATGTGGAAGGGGGGGAAGGGGGGCGGTGGTTAGGTCCAAACCAAAACATTTGTGTTATGCTGGTTTTAACCACAAGGGTGATTCCAGACTTGAATCAAGGAACGTCAGATTTACATTGGAATATGAGGTCAAAATACCTCATTCTTCTTATGCAGTATTTTTTTATAATCATACGACATACTGTATGGTTGAGGAATAGCGAAAAATGCCCCCGCACGCACGCACACACACATCCTAAACATTGCACAGTAAATAGAGGCAGCATTGCCCCTAACAGGCATCTGGAAAGGTCTCTGTGATTCTAACAAGAGTGCAGGCTTGGCTTTTTCCTGTCTCTCTCCCACCTCCAAACTATAGCTGACTGGGGTCTTATCAAGCCTTAATTAGTGATACATTTTCTACCGGTGATGTCTATTGATGTATGTGAGCAGAAAAGGCAAATTGAGTTGTAGCCTGACTGGAGAGCCAATTCTTTAGAAAATTCTCCACTTCTCTTGCCACCCTGTCTCTCTCAATCTTACCTCATTCACTTGCTCTACTCTCTCTCTCTCTCTCTCTCTCTCCAGGACTAGTCTGGAGAAATGAGGTGCGGCATTAGTGGGTTTTTTTTTTTTTGCTTGCCTGTGCAATAGTAAACGTCACACGTCAGGGCAGGGACCCCCGTCAGCAGATCGGGGAGATGCATATGGGAGGGGAAAAAAAGCTCCCTTGTGGCACCCGGGCCCTGCTCGGATGTGATTGCAGCCGCCACAGGATGAAGTCAGCGCTGACAAAGTGCGCCCATTGATGGATGGACAAAGCCGGGAACTGGATGTGAGAATGGATGGGGGTAAGGGGAGGGAAGGTTGGGGGGGGGGGGGTGACTTAACACAGACAAACAAAATGAAAGACAGAGAGGAATTACCTGCTAAAGCATTCGGCAATACAAATCCCAGAGCAATTTGCTTACTGCTAACTGAGCACAGGAGGGCTATTTGCGTCGATACGCGCGGCTCCGATGCAGGGAACGGCTTCCATTAAGTTGGCAAGTGCTGCCGCTAGTTTGACACTGTGGTTTTGATTGCCTCCTTTTAACCTATAGGCTACTCCATATATTACGGAATAAGGAACACACTCGAACACTTAATCTTACCATACACACAAGTTAGGATTGTATATCTTGACTGGGCATTAAGCTTTAAATAGTGTGCGTGCGTGTGTGTCCCCGTCTAATTTTCTGAGTCCCAAAGTAGGCCGTAAAACACAAGATACTTTAGGTACCTCATGGCCTGGAGAGAACTAATAACCCCTGCAACGTAGGGGCCAATAACCCTTCCACATCTAGTGCGTACTTGTGGGCCAGCCGAAGAGCTGTTTCCCTTGCTGGCAAATTAATTCTCATTAGCATTTTGCGCTATAGCACTACATTAAATGTCAGTGTTGGGTGGTGGATGGGCTATGGAAGATTAAGACTAATGCTGTTGGCCCCAGGAACTCCGATTAGAACTCTTCTCATTAATCAGGAGACGCGGCGATGAAAGCAATATAAAAGCACTGGTCCTTCTCCAAGCACGGGGCAGGACAGACCCATGCCACCCAAGAACCACGGAGAACGCACTTGCACCCATTCACCGTCCCGCCATTATGGCCACCAAGGACACGCAAAGGCCAGACAATCCCCCCCCCCCCTTCCCCCCTGCTTCTCACTTCCAATTAACTCGACCACAAAAGAAACACTATTAGTTTATCACGTGGTGGTAAATAAGCCACTGTCCCCCTGATTCTACTTTAACTTGGTATATTGTGGCAGCGGGATGTCCGCGCAGGCGGTGTTGTGATTGGAGTCGGCGGTTTCTCGGTCAAGGTTATCGCCTCGGTGGCTAGCAGTGTGCTACAGTAAAGCGGGGAACACCAGAGAAAAGCACCGGCGTTCCAACTGTATTCACTGTGTCTCCTGTTCTCAATTAGCAGCCGTCACTCATTGGAGTTGAACTTTGGGGTGACACCAAATGGTTATCGTGTTGTAAAGCGTTGTTGACGCAGGGAGCTAGCTCCCACCCTGAGAGGCGGTGTATTCTGTAAACAGCGAGGGAAATGGGTGAATCTCCCGTATATCTTGTGGTCTAGCGGTATCATTTCCTTCAGCTGACCTTGGCAAGGTTGTCGGATGAGATGCCGGGCTCTGTGCATGTGTGCGTGTGTGTGTGTGTTTGGGGGTTGGGCGGGGTGAAAGGTGCGATTTGATATATGGGCGAGGAGAGCGAGGAGTGCCATGAATCACAGGCGCCAGTGATTATCTGTGAAATCCTCCACATGTGAACCCCTCTCTCATTGCTGTTGGATCATCCTCTCCGCCGTACACCTACTGCCTGTCTCTTTGTCCATCTGGTACCTGTGTGTCACAGCGCAGCCGCAAGTATCTTTTAGGAAAATGTAATTCCTTAATGATTTAAGCAATAGAGCAGTGGCAGTGCGTTGTGGCCAGAAGCAGCACAACTGTGATTGCGGGGGTTACTGAGTGTAATGCTGCCATACTGTACTATTATGTTGTTATGTTAGCAAATTCTTCAACCGACAAAAAATAGTAGTTCCACGATGATGGACGTTTTACCAAATAACCAACAACCAAATAACAACGCTATAGTATTTTCACAAACAACAAGAAAATTAATTTAGCTCACTAATATCATTAGACTAGAATACAAACGTCTTTTGTCACAATAAAAAAAATGTTGGGCAAATTTGTCAGTTGGCTGCAGTAATGAAGCAGTAGGAAAGCAATCGCTTGTTAAGGTGGTCATTCAGTGGTCAGAGAATTGATACCAGTATCAAACTCGTCAGTCTGTCAGAATGTGTTCAACCAATCGGATTGTGTGGCTGGACCTAAACTGATTGTATAATGCTTAACAATAGGCCTTTGCTCTTTTGAGAGCATCGCAGATTAATGGCGATGTCTCTGACAGGTTGGTTTGGTTCATCTGTCATGTATCCTGTAAAGAATGACTATGCAACAACAAGCCCCCCACCCCCCACCCCCCCCCCACCCCCTACCACCACTCTCCCCACACACACACACCTTTTTTTCCCGTTTCAAAGAAAACTTATCAACAAGCCATGATGTAATCAATGGCGATAATCCATCTCGGGGCCTGTCGATATGTTAATGCCTCTGCCTCATCGCTATTGCTACACAGCCATAAATCATTCCCTTTACCAGAATGCTTAGCAGCTGTTGCAACAAACCCCTGGCTGTGTGGAATAAAATACTGCCTTTTGTGATTAATGCCTCAGCATTCTTCGTTCTTGCACCTTGATTGTTTTCAGATTTTCTAAAAAAGATGAATGGATTGAATATCAATAAGTCAGGCTGCTCTAACAAAAAGATATGCCGCGACGTAAATCACTCGTACTTATTCAATGCTCCTTTTGAGGTCATAATGCTGAGGCTGGTGCTTTGTTAGTGGGCCATTTACACGGTTTACAGTAGATGTGCTCGCGCTGGATTGATGGGTAAATGGGGCCTCACATGAAGGCAAAGCAATTATGCTTGTAGCATCTTGACGGACAAGCTTGAGACCAAGGCGGATTTGGTGTTATGGTTCGCCTTCAATGTCCAAACCTCTGCCCTGTTATCAACCCAAAAATAGACAAACTAAGGCTGGGAGAAAAACAAGGATAGAGTATTTTTTTATATTCAAATGTGTTGTGCCTACGCTGTTGTTGATGGGTTGAAAATACTTCATAGCTTTGTACTATAGCTATTTTGTATTGTTTACTTTTGGCGGTGAATATAAATGAATGCAGCACATAATTGATTTGCTAAAATGCTGCACTTTAACAGTGTTTAGCTTAGCTTAACTTAACTATGTTCCAGCTTGCATAGCCAAATGTCTGTCTGACCCTTGTTTTATTTTGGCCTTGCAGGGAGACAGGAAGGAGTTATTGATGCAGGGTGAGTGAGGGAAGAGAGACAATTAAACCCGATACGAGTTGTCACACGAGTGTCAACAGCCTCCCGGATGGAAGCAATTTATTCAAGCAATAGTCCACGTACATGAAATGCGCTGGTGTTCTGCGGTGGCGGTTGGGATGGTGGAAAATGTGATGGTTGTTTCCCTCCCCTATGAATCACTGGAGGCAGGATGCTCGCTGGAAGCAAAGTGGATTGTTCAGAGTCCTGATAACAATTTAAATCCTGTTATGGATAATGCTCGGTAATACGCTCTCGAAAATTGAACATGACACTCAAACATTTTATTATCTCTTGTGTTTTTAACCTTGGAAATCAGATTGTTTGTCCAACCGTATCTTTTTAATACTCCGGAAGGTGTTCTCTTGATAAAAGCATTAATTTTTTATTGGTTGAAATTGTGTAGGCTAAAACTTGGAACCAATTGTGTAGACTAGTAATAGAACCAAAGGACAGAAGAAGATATATGTGTCTGCAGCCCAAAAGACTGGTACAGGCTAATCCCTTCTCAACTTGGTCACAAAATGGGCTTCAGATGTCACACCAAGCAAATGATTTATGTGTTTTTCAAAGGGGCTTAATGTTAAGAGTCTTTTGTGCTGATTCAGTAGGTTATAAGTCAACCTCTACTGAGTTGTTTTCATCGACTCAAAAAATCCCATATTCTCTTTTAACAGTTGCGGTTATGAGCATCTACAGCTACCAGCTGGCCACAGTTACACATACTGAAAAAATTATCTGGTGCTTCTACGCAACCCTGGCTCCGTAAATAAGAACACAAAGTGGTGCAGACTGCACCACTCACTACACACAACAACATCCTATAGCCTTGGCAATGCGTTTCCAGTGTGTGGGGCAGAGCACCCTATATGGCATTGAAGGGTTTATTTGTTTTGATCAAGTTCTAATGTCAACGGCTTTTTCCAGAATTACTTGAAGCTTGTATCCTCAGTATTGTACAATTACAGGTGATCTAACTAACATTCTGTTCAAATAATGACAGCAGTGCTGTATACATTTGACCACATACTGTACATTACCAACACGGCGTATCATTCAGTTCCCAAAATAATTGCTGGCGTACCAAACATCTGCAAAGCGTTACATTCTGTGAGAGCTGATCTAGGAGACGTATATCGGTACACGTCGAATTAGGTTTTCAATACAGCGTAACCGTGATAGAGCTTACACACACTGGGTAAATTGACTGCATTTATATAGCACTTCTATCCAAAGCGCTTTACATTATTTAGCCTAGCATTCACCCATTCACACACCAATGGTAATTGCTGCCATGCAAGGTGCGACCAACAGTTAAGGGGATAGGGGGTTAGGCATCATGCTCAAGGATGCATTCATGTTGGTTCCAACCCACCCCCTTCCGGGGGGTTGCCAAACACCCACCCAACAAACAAACCCCCCCCCCCCCCCCCCCCCTTGACCTCACATACTGTAGCCTCCTTTGTCCAGATGCGTCTCCAAGCCCAGCTGGTAAGACGGAGAGAGCCCACGGTAAGTAAGGCTCCAGTCACACAGCCTCTCCTCATTGTTGTGGAGGATTTCCTCCTCTCCCCCCCACCCCCCTCCTTCCCCCCTTCTGGTTTCTTAACTGACACCAGGGGCCGGGGGCCTTTGGTCTGATTTAGGACCTTGGCCCACTGCTGACCCTGCATCACTTGCTATCACTGGCTCTGCTTTAGCCCGACTTAAGGAAATGCTTGCTAGCTCCTTTTCTCTGCCGCTCCCTAATCCATGAACCAGAAAAAGCTTGTCATGAACAACGTTTACATGTATATAATTTATTTAAAGGTAAAAGGTACAGGTTCAATATGTCGCGTGTTGCTGTGGAGGGATATTGTTTTGATTTGAGCTTGACGTTAGCAAGCGTTCTTGCGAATGACTAACCCCGCCTTTAATGTTTAAATGCACATTCCTTGATTTTTGAGGCCAGAATTTCCCTTGTATTTTGAATCTTTACTGTGCTTCACAACGGCAGCACATGAGCTCGAAATGTTCTCTACCTCCAGGACCATGTGTACTTTCATAGAACTGTTTTGGGGGCAGAAATTTGTGGTTCTGGAGTGTCCTGCACTTTTTAAGGTAGAGATTTTTGTTTGGAGCTTAGTATTTTTTTTCACAAAGGACTATCTTCCGTTCTGAAAACACAATGAAAGGACGCGGTATTCCTTCCCAGGGTCTTACAGTTCTGTTTGCGCCGCATCAGTTCGTGTCAACGGCTGGGAATCAAAGCCTTTTCCTGCTCTTGACTTTTGGCATTAGGCGGTGCGCACGTGATGATTCATGAGCTCCAGGTGAACGTCACTGCTGTCGAACAAATGGCCGGCCCCTTGACCTTGGGCTCTTGCTGCCGCTCGGCCAGAGATGCGGAGCATGTACTGCATATAGGCCTTACGTACGTGATTATTTATGTGTGGTTAAGTACACACTATTGTTGTCTCGGCACAAACCAGGGCCAGTGCTGTGGCCTTGGGCCATAGCAACACTGCAGTATGTCATGGTTTTTCATGCATACTTAAAGACCTTAAATTACATGCCATGTTTAAAATGATAATGTGTCAGGAAACGGGCTACAATAAACGTATGTTTTCCTCATGAACCTGACAGGAAATCAATAAATCCTGATGGATTATTATATGCAGGTCAGGCTGTAGTGTCCAGGCGGGCTTTGGGGGTTGGCTACAACTGTTTTCATTGATGGAGCAGCCATTTGTGACAACCTCTAAATAAAAATGGCTGACACTGGTTAGTCCAGCGTAAAAAACTAAAACACTAGGATGTAAACATCTCAGAGACTGAGATTTGCGGTGGTAAAATCAGAGTAAAGGTAAATAACATTTTCTGTAATTTTTGGTATTTTGTTTTCTCATAGTGTTCCGGCGTTAATCCAAGGAACTATAGATTTGGCAAACAAACTATTTCCTAAATGTTACTATTATTTTGAAATCATTTAATTGTTTTGGTCACATTAATCTTAATATAGTACTAAATAACATTTTGTTCAACTTCAGACTTAGTTTAAAGTTAGTGGACATGTAAACCAAATGTGTATTACTGCTACAGTAAAGGACTATTGATATTTGTTTATTTTATTTTGAGAGTATCTTTATTTATTGTCAATTATTCTATGTAAATATTTCCCGGTTCAGTATCACTAGTATTTATCAAGCAGTTAGTAGTCCTAATGAAACCCAAGTATATCTGCCTTTACTTTATCTGCTATAAATTCCCCAAATGGAATAAATCCAGCGGCGGGAAAAGTGGCTCCATTAGCCTTCTCCTAAAGCCGTTTATAAGGGTGAGAGATGAGAGCGAACACCAGACGGACAAATTAAAAAGGCAAACGTCTCATCACCAGATGGAATGGGACCTGTAATAAGTGTGCCAAGCTACTGGTTTACCATTTCCACGGCGGCACGTTGACGTCTGCCATGCTCACATGCCTTGTAAACGGCCTCCCATTTTATGAGCGGCGATGCAAGCTCTGTTTGAGACGGTGTCGTTTATGATCAGATTAATCATACCTCTTTTGAACTACGGCTGCCATCGGCGTTAAAATATTACATTGTAAATTTGATTTCACAACTATAAAGCTTGTAGAGTCAATAATGCTTTGTTATTTGTGTAAAAATCGACATCGCTTCTTTGCCAAGTTAAATTTATACCTGATTTAGACATTATATCAAATACAATGATAATGGTAATGTGTATTCAGGGTGTGTTATTTGTACATTTATATATAAACAAACGATTCATCTCTGATTGGGATTGTGAGCATGTTCTGGAGGCCGATAGGGTGAGTTAAGTCTGTCTGTCTGTCTCTCATCTGTCCTGGGTTAATTCATTGGCTGTAACAGTGTAGCGCATGATGTGTCATATATCAAAGCCAGGACATCAGTAATCTTTGCTCAAGGGCATGGATAACAGGCAGATAGACATGTGAATGAGTTGGAAGGGGGTGCTGGCAGAGTGGCTCATCCCCCTTTCTGCTATCAGCACAGAGGAGATAGGGGAAGATTTATGGGGCACCACATACTAGTATGCTGCCCAACGTCTATATGAACCTTCTTCTCCTGCAGTCCCAACACACTGGCATGTAATCATGCTCACACATCACATATTTGGAAGTGTAATTGGGCTCCTCTCATTTTTTTTTCCCCCTCCATTTTTCCTTCACCCTCTGTTGTCAAGACCGCTGTGTGTTTTTTTGTGTTGCCGGTAATGGGAGCCGTAAATTGTAATATGTGCGGCCGTTGCCGAGATCTTTGTCACCCTCCGTGTTCCGTGTTACGCTGTTAGGCTCGACTGCAACTTTTTAACAGCTGGCCTGCTGATACCGCCTGCTGACGAGTGATTGGCGCTCCCCGTGTCCCAGCTCAGTGATTGACGCTGATAAGATTGTATGACCAAGTCGCTGTTGACACTGCCGTGACAGTTATGCCCCCTTGCCTCCTGCGCGGATGAAATAATCCGAGGGCAACTGCCGACATTTTTCAACAAAGACCTTACAGGGCAAGCACAACTCTAATGTTCAGGATATACTGTATTTGTTTTCACACATTAGAAAGCCATTGAAGACTGATAAACACAGATGGTTTGGAAGCCGTCCAGTTTCCAAAGTAAAGCACAAAGAACAATAGTCTCGAGTATTACTTAATTACAGTAATCTGTTATGCTGTCAGACAGACCCCACCTTTGTTGTATACTTTAGCGCTGAACTGCTTAACAAAGTTCTTCATACTCATAGTGTGGAAAGAAAGAATATTTGGTCAATAATAAGCATCCATTTTGTGACTGTGGCCGTTTAGGTATTGTAGCATGCTGTCTGACTGTAATGTGGGAAGTAATTTGTGCTACAGCTATTTTCTGCAGCGTTTATATATTATTACTGGTTATTTGCATGGAGGGAAATGAAAATGTAGCTACTTGCACCTGGATAAAACCCAGCATACTGTACTATTAACCCCATACCGTTGCCTTCCTTATAAAAATGTGTTTGCAGAGAATGTTAACAAATCTATAACTGATTAAACATTAACATATTTTATGCTGATAGTAGAAGCTAAGAAAAACAATGTGTCAAAATGTATTGTGTTACCTCGTGATATTAATATCGAAAGTGGGGAAAATAAGGTTAAGGACTATATATGTAAACACATATAAAGGGTTATAGCAACTGTATACATTTACAGTTTGATAACGTTCTGGCCTTCTTGAACGAGAAGCGTAAGAAGTCACATCTGCTTAACAGGTCATGGATCATTTCTGAGAAAGACAGTTGGGAGTCTCCCTCAGGATAAATTTAATTTATTGTGCTCTGTCATAAGTCATTTAAAAAGTCTTCATAAATTAAATGTTTAGAGTCCCTTTGGGGCGTTCTCACTCCAGTGAACACAGCAGACAGAATCCTTTGATAGGATTTTAGCTTTATAGTTTAGCTGAGGGGGGTGTTTTCTGGTAAATCTATATCAAATGGACTTAATATTGTTTTTTGGCAATAATATAAGGCCAGGTATGGTTTATTTGGACAATATGCCGCACACAATATAGCACCTAGTTGCTTACGCTAGATATTTGCTAAGGCAGTTGCAAATTGTAGTACACATTTAAATACATTTATAGTCAATGTGGCCTCATATTTCACATGAAACTGTTAGCAAGAAATAATAACTTATTGCTTAGTGTTTGGATGCAGATCAGATGGAGCCTGTTAGCTCGTAGCGCTGCACCTTGGCTACACCGCATAGCAATGGAGTGCCAGCTTTCAAGTGACTTTGTAAATTGACCTGAGCGTGTGGTGTGAACTGGATGAATTGCCCCAGCCGGGCCGAGTACTAGCTTGCGAAAAACGCAGCGTAAAAGAATCTCTCGACGTGCTCTGAGCCAACTCACTGGCGACACGGCATCAAAGCGATTGCGGCAAGCCACAACACCCCCCCCCCCCCCCCTCGTGTTGAGACTCACCGTGACGTAGCAGTGGGACTTGATCTTGTCGATCCAGAAAGCCTCATCCAGCACGCCGCCCGTCCGGTTCAGCAGCTCCTTTAGCTGGCCCAGGGTGAAGGGTCGGACCTGGGAGAGGGGAGGGGTCAAACGCACTACAGTCTTAACACACTAACTGCCGTAACACACAACCTTAACACACAAACACCAACTGCCATAACACACAACCTTAACACACAAACACCAACTGCCATAACACACAACCTTAACACACAAACGTGCACACACACACACCAACTGCCATAACACACAACCTTAAAACACACACCAACTGCCATAACACACAACCTTAACACACAAACACCAACTGCCATAACACACAACCTTAACACACAAACGTGCACACACACACACCAACTGCCATAACACACAACCTTAAAACACACACCAACTGCCATAACACACAACCTTAACACACACACACACACACACACAAACACCAACTGCCATAATAACACATGCACCCCCTAACTACTATCTGAAGGTATATGAAGTAATTCTCGAGAACGCTCAAGAACTCATGTTGTCATGTGCGGTCTGCACCACTGTGTTCCTATTTACGGAGCCAGGGATGTGCAGAAGTACTGGATCAAGCGCGTAGCTGTACGCTAGCGAAATGAGGAGATATTTGGTGAATTTGACTAAAGTAGTTAGGTTAAAATTGCGTACTATACCTTTAAAAACACACACAGAGTGAGGGGAGATCTACTCACCAGGTTGGTGACGTGGACGATGTTGCTGACTCGGCCTCGGGGCGGAGTTGCTTGCTTGGCGGTGCGTACCGGGTCGTCAAGGGTGACTGACACGCCCGCATTCTGCTGGCTGATGGAGCGACGCACCAGGCTGTCGCTAGGAGTGACTGGCGGGGGGGAGAGGAGACACAAAAGATCTTGCGTGAGCGGCTTGTGAGTGAAATTAAAGGGCAGGGTTCCTCACTCGAGAACGCTCAGGTTAAACCCCCACAGAAGCTCCGCCACACAAAGTAGGGATGGGCACGGGTACTCGTCTGAAAGCAATGCTCGATCATGCGTGTTCACGATCGATCACGACGACAAACAAATAAATGCGTGAATCAAATTAATCTTTCAACATAATTAAATTGACTGCGTAACATGACGTCACATTTGACTGCAATAGTCTAGTTAGGTAGTCCGGTACCAAGCAGCTCGACATCGCCATAGTTTTGACTGACATGCAGTCTGAACAAACAAAGATTTGTTCCCATTTGCCATTTTATCCGTCAAAACTTTCCGCCTGTCCTGACATCCCATCAACAGCTCAGTTAAACATTCAATTAAATTACCGTAACTTTAAAATTTAAATGTTAAGTTCACCATTTTCTGAAACCTGGAAAGACTAAACGGTTGGACGAGAGCAGTGTGGATACCGGACTAATCATGTAATAGGTTTGCTATATCCGCTGATTGGAATGTAGGAAAACAGTATGGATCGCCATTTGTTAACAGTGGTAACCAGCCTACTGTAGGCTTTGTAGTAGTAAGCTTTGATTGTTGTTGTGAACACGCCCGTCTCAGAGATACAATACATTGTATTTAACATTTGAGGTGGCGGTGCGGCGATACGGTCTTCATTTTTAGGCATGTAACCTAGCAAGCAGCGCATTTGTTAAAATCACGTTTCACAAGCTTTTACCGTACACCAGACAGAATGCACGAAATATGCTGACACTATTGGACACATTAAAACAATGTAATAAAATACACCAATTACATGCTCTATTATATACACCACATATGTCTTCATTCATAAATAAAGTAGGCGATGTTTATTTAGAGAGTAAATAAATGTATCTTTTGGTGCATCTACATATTTAGTTTATGGTTGTGTACTCATGGTTACCTCAAAATGAGACGCATTGCTTCCGTGACTCCGTGCAGTAGATTTGCCATTCACGTGAGAGGCAGGCAGGACACAAGCGAAATGCCACTTCCTATGTAAAAAGCCCTCTACCATGCCAGTGTGTCTTACTGCCATGGCAAAATGACAGTTGTGGCTGAGTAATAATATCCCCGGATTACTTACACTAAAAAATATCCCAGTGAGAGACAAAACAAACAAGCTAAACCCGTTTATAGACGGCAATCGAGTATTAGCCGCAGAGCTGCCGACAATTTGCAAATTGCATTTATATACCGCTGTTAAGCGTCTGCCAAATGCCGTAAATGTTAATAGCCGGGAAATTACGGTATCTTACAATAGAGGACTGTACCCTTTAATGCATCTCAGATTTACCAGTAAATCCTTTAGAAGGAGTCATCAGTTAGAGTTAAAAGGTGCTGTGACACAGAAGAATTTGCGGTGGCGGTTTACCTTTCTTGGCCTCCGTCTCATGCTTGACTGAGATCTGCATTTCCATGGTTTCCTCGGAATGACTGTCCTTCCTCTTGTCTCTGGAAGACCGGCGGCGTTTCTCTCTAGCTGCTTTGTTAGCTTCCTCCTCCTTCACCTTTTTCACCTCCTGCTTCTGCTCCTGCTCCTCTTCTGCGTCTTCCTCGTTGTTCTGCCCATTCTCATGACCGTCCCCTGCCACCACCTGGGAAGATGATGCATTATTATATTAGCACCTAGCAACAACTGGCTAACAGACAACACCGGCTAGAAACAACCAACTAGCTAGCTAAACTAGCATGCTAGCAGACAACACCGGCTAGCAACAACCAACTAGCTAGCTAAACT
>JAODLL010000011.1:1221377-1226377 GCA_026546735.1 Forbesichthys agassizii
AGCAAGCTAACAGACAACACCGGCTAGCAACAACCAACTAGCTAGCTAAACTAGCAAGCTAACAGACAACACCGGCTAGCAACAACCAACTAGCTAGCTAAACTAGCAAGCTAACAGACAACACCGGCTTGCAACAACCAACTAGCTAGCTAAACTAGCTAGCTAACACAAAAACCGGCAGCAAGCAGACAGGCATGTGGGCATGTGCGTGTGTGCATGTGTGCATGCTTTCAGGGCTTCCATTAGCCTGACCTGGGTGACTGTGCGTCTGATCCTCAGGCCCTGGTCCTGGTCGCTGGCACAGGCGGCTTGGTTCTCCTCGTCCCCGGAGAGCTGCAGCTCCTCTGGGTGCAGCTCCACCACGGCCTCCTGGCCCATCTTGATGTCCGGGATCAGCGACTGAGGCAGAGGGGGCGGGTGGAGGACGAGGTCGTAGGTCAGGTTAACATCAGTCATTTCCATACCATGTCTTGCAACACAACTTTTTGTGTTGCCAATTGTCGCTTCTCACGGCAGATACTTGAAATAACATGGCAGTAAATATTACTAGATAAGCTGCTAGTTTAGCTAGCTCTATATACAGAATATAAGAAAGGTCACTCCAAGTGACCTGTGGATGGTGGAAGTGATGAGAAACAATTTCACTAGTGTTTCCTCCTAGGATCTTTTTATTTTATTTTTTATAAGCAGTGGGGGAGAGCGGTTTTGCACGCATGCCCAGGCTGGTAGTCATAGGTCAGACCAGACGGTATATCAATAGTTAATTAGAAAAACTAAATGTATATTTAACGGTGAAGTATTCAATTTACTTCAGTTATATTTCTTTCATTTCTCTTTACTTGAATGAATTCAAATATCTTTACATGAATTAATTCAAATATCTAAAACGATAATGTTACTTGTGTGTTTGCACAAGTTTTTTAGACCCTCTGTGAATGTATTTCTATAAAGTGAGTAGCACCAATTTAGAAACCTTTTCAAATCACAAAGGAAATGGCTAAATTAGCTGCTCGGTGTAATCAGTCCATTGCCTTTGTGTCAACAGCGCTGGGATGTCTGCTGTTCTAAGGTAGCGTGTGTGCGTGTGGCGGGCAGGAGAACGTCGCTTGACGCATCAGCATTTATGGTTACGTTACTTGACACTCGCTGTCAAACTCTTTTTGGCGGCGAATATTTTGCAAAACAATTCACAGTATGTTTTATCAAACCTGTATATTAGCAGCTGTAGTGACAGTTAAATTATGTTGCTCATTTAACGCTTTAAAATGTCAAGAAACATTAAATCCAATAGGCATACACGTGTAACTTTCTGTACAGTTGACCCCCTTCCCGACTCCAAATTACCTTTTAATAGCTTATAGCTAGTCTTCATTTGAGTACATTTTTATAATAAATCGTTTTAAATGATTTTACCCTGTAGGCCATGGAAAGCGACTTTACTATATACAAGTTAGTTATTCTCAAATGTTTTGTCATTTTGTCATTAGTTAATCATTGGTTCATCATTAGTTCATCATTAGCTAAATTGGGAATAAACTTGTTAACGTCTGCAGGACAGCAGATTACACAGACGCCTCCATACAAGGTCTCACCTTCAGGGAGTCTGTGGTGATGCTGATAGAAGGTTTCTTGGTCGTTACTGCCGTGCTGGAGCCCCACCTCCTCTTCCTGCCCGCCGCACCTCCTCCTGCGTCGGCATCCCCCGCGGCCGCACATCCTCCTCCTGCGCCTCCTCCGCTTCCTCCTGCGCCTCCATCCGTGCTGGCTGGAGACGTCTTGCTGCCTGCTGAGGAGGAGTCCACACAACGTTTGACATTGTGCGGAGAGAGACCGGACTGGGAGTGTTCGTCACGCAGTGTGGGTGTCCACAATAAGTTGCCTGTAATCATTTGCATTATATTTATTGTAGTCATGCTTTTTCCTGGCCCATAAAAACAAAAAAAACAAAAAACAGGTTGAGAAATTGTATTTCAAATATGATAAAGACCTTAAGGTATTTCAGCCACCCACGTTGTAAACAAGTTGCTTCAGTTAATTCCTTTTCTCTGCTGAGAGTATATATTTTCATTAAGTGGGGTTTTTACGATAATGCTGAGCTATGCAATAAAATATCGATCAAGAGTCAGTACGGTAAGGAAACATTGTACGTGTTTTAACTTGGCCTCGACCTACTACAGCAATCAAAAATAGCTTTTAGGTTTATAATACACGGAATAGGCTACTGTGTTCCGATCTAAATTATATGATTGGGTGACTTATGTATATTACATTATTTATTTAAATTTGTACAAAACTAACTTGTCTTTTACTGACCTTGTTTTATATTTTTTAACTGTTTTATTCCGTATGTAATGTGTCAAGTGATAAGAGGTTGTACATGTGTGGATGAATGATGCAAGCTGCAAATGAATTGCCCATTTTTTGGGATCTTCTTCTAAATGTGGCTAATCTTCTTTTGCACTGTCATCTGTATATCTGGGTAGGGAATGCAAGAAGGCCACCAACTTCTCATACGCCTTCACAACTCGACTACTGCCATATGTAAGTTCACCTGTGCAAGCAAGAATTGCCAATAGCATGAAGACGTCGATAATAAAATAAATAAAAAGATGCTATATAATCTTTGGGTTTGACCGGCTGACTTGCGCTGAAAGAGTAGGCTGACGCAAGTGAGACATGGTTCCGACACCGAAAATGCATCCATGAAACAGCGTTTCGGTACAAGACATATACTCACTCGTCAAGGAGATCCTGCGAGCTGCGAAAGCCTTAGGTGTGGTACTCTGCAGGGAAATGCATAGAGGGGAGAAAAAAAAACATACAAAAACCCCAGGGGTGTGGGGCGACGTGAGAAACAGACTCAAACCTGACAGGAGAGAGGAAAATAACAAAACAAAGGTTGTGATAAAGGAGGAAGAGTGGGGGAGGAGGAAGAGCAGGGTTGGGGTGGAGGTCAAAAGAATGAAACAAAATGGGTCTGGGAGGTTTTTCAATGTAGCTATCATTTATCGAGGAGAGGCGAGTACTGGCTCAAGACTGAGCCACCAGATGCTACGCTGCACCCCACTTCTGCAGAGACAACCGAGATGCACCATGTAAACGCTCTGGTTCGAGTGGCGCGTGCGATAACTCCTTGCCCGTATGGGCTGTAGTAGTTAGTGCTCGCTGTGGTAGACCGAGAATCGAATCTGGCCCGCGGTCATTTCCCAATCCTTCCAATTATCTCTCTTGTATGTGTAGAAACTCCAAATTGGAAAGCATCTTAATGCTTTATCTTAATACGGTGTATGGCAGGAGTTACCACAGATTACCAACGGTTGAATTAAGAAAATGGCTTTTTCCTGGTGTGTGAGTGGATTGCGTTGTTTGTGTCGACAGCCTTGTCGTATATAATTTAGCAGAAAGAGCTCAATAATCCCTGTTGTCAACCTGTGTAGCGTGAGCTGGCAGAGGTTTACAAAATTGTACAAGAGGTTTATCGGAGACCGCGCACACTAGCCATGCACGCGCTGACATTAATGTGGCGTTAACATGATTCCGGATTGAGAATAAAAATAGAATTCTAACAAAACTAAAAAAAGGAATTTGAGTGTTAGAATGTAGATTGCTCTCATTTTACGTCCGTTAAAGGCAGGGTCAGTCATTCTTGCTATAAGTGAGCTCAAACCAAAACAGTATCGCTCCGCCGTCCTTTGTTTGCGAAGCTTCAACACATTGTGAAGCAAAGCGTAGTGCTACGGATTTGTTGATACGAGCGGTGTTCGCCACTTTGTTTATGTTGCTATTTACGAAGCCAGGTCTGTGTAGAAGTATCGGATTATGTTTTCAACACTCACAGAACAGTAAGTCAGCGAAATGCGAGGAGATATTTGTTGAATTTGACAAAAGTGTAATAGTTTACATTTAGCTTGCAATAGTGGACTGTACCTTTAAGAATAAGGACGTCAGTTTCAACCAACTGTTTAAACAGCAACAAAGAGCAGTTCCTTAGCAGAGGTGGAGTGCAGCGAGCCGACCCTGTCATCCAGAATTAAATACACTATAGATACTGTACCTTATGATTTGTTCTGACAACTTTTAAAAACGTATAAAGTAAAAAAAAAAAATGTTAGCGTGATATGTCATTTTTGTAAAGTTACAAATGGGAAAATATTAAATAAAATCAGTCCTCATTTGACCATAAAGTTCTGGAGAGAGGACACTTGCTTGGTATTTTGTTACAATAAAACCTAGCAGAATACACCTTAAATAGAGCAAAAAAGTTAAATCAAATACAAAAAAACAAAACATGTCATAAGTCATTTCCTGGTACCATTAGCACCTGATTCCTTACTGGCTCAGCTAAGGCCCAATCGCACGGCGGCGTGTACTGTATCTAGGCAACAAGGATCCAATCAGATGGCACAGGAGTGAGGGATGTACTCAGTTTGAGTTTGCAGATTAGCCGGCAGATGGCAATGGGTTCTTTCTTGAAGTGGGCAGAGGTGGGTTCTCTCTGATTAAACGGTGATCAGTCACATTCAAGTCTCTGTTGGCATTGTCAAGGTTTACCACTTAGGAGTTTAACATGGAAACGTGACTTTGACCAACTGTCCATCGAGTTGTACGGTTGAGGAAGAAAAAAGTTTTTAAGTGTCCAAAATGAATTAATCCAGACTGATGTTATTGTACTGAAGCTACTCCAAGACATTGTTCAGTAACATAGGATACGGGACGTTGTATAACATTGTGCGTGTGTAGAAGAAAAAGAAAAATCACATGGCGGGGAGACAAAATGGAAAGGGGTGGAGGTGAGGATGTTGGAATAGTTTGCCCGCTATACATTTTGTCCACATTTGTGTTTCACAGATAAGGCAAATCAACTGTGTGGCATTGTCAATCCAGGATTTAAAAAAAATAAAAATAAAGGTTTTAGAAAACGATTGTCTTTACCCACCCACGGTGATAGGCACAACAAAATAATAGATGTATAAAAAAAGTGAACAAACAAATATCCAATG
>JAODLL010000011.1:1231377-1232649 GCA_026546735.1 Forbesichthys agassizii
TAACATCGTGACAACCGCTGAGAATGTACAGTCGAACTACGCATTGTACTGCGGGAGAAAAGGACGGCTGAGACGGAACACAGGCAGGCAAGCAATCACCGCCGATTTCTCGCTTCTGATGAAAGGCAACACAAGCAACCTGAAGCCTTCTCTCGCACCCCCACCCCAGTCACTCTCTTACCCGTTTTTGTTGCCTTCGGACAGCATACTTGTACTGCCGGGCCTCAACCCGGGGAACACAAAAAACGAGCTGGCGCTCAAGATTATTCCGGTCAGGCCTGGGATGAAATCAGGTAATCGAAATCCCGATGCGGCTCTATTTTACACTGCGTTGGTCTCAACGATGCGTTGCTTTCATGACGGCCATGTTGGCTAGCGAGAGGTGGAAATTAATAGAAAAGGGAGAGCGAAGAACTGCAAGGACCCGTTTTTTTTCTCAGCAGTGAGTTAGAGGAAGGCCACGCCGGTTGCAAAGCTGCCGCATTGAACGCCTGACAAGAAATGCAGCCGGTTATAATTAGCACTAGTGGGTGACAAATAATTTAGACGCGTTTACTGCCGATACAAGGGCCAGTGAGTGCTCGTCTATTATATCAATACGAATTTATTTTTATTTAATGGCAAATACCCTTGAACATTGATTACACAATGTACTGTATTCCATTGATCATTCATTTTCACTTTAACCAAATCATCAAAGTAATAGCCTACCACTTCATGAGCATTTACAAATCTAACCGTTTTTGAGTATTGACAAAAAGTACATTTTACAACTCACAATTTATAATACAGGCAGCTGAAGGACATGAAGTCTCGAGACTGAGGACCTCTTCAAAATGCACCCTCTACCTCACTGCACTCCTCCAAATATGACTTTATCAGTTAAACAATCTATGAAAAATATTTCCTTTCTGCGTTGTTGTTATCACCCTTTAAAGTGGTATTGCACCATAAAATGTGTTTGTTGAGCTGTTAACGAAGTAATAGGATTGATCTGTGATGAGACACATCGATGCTGGTGTTATTGACAAAATATACGTTTTTTATAGAAATCTGCATTTTATGTGTTGAAAACACAACGTCACATCCGTTAAAGAGCAACCCAGGACCTGGCTGGTATTCATCACATTAGAAGGCTAATTCTCTGCTTGTGTTCATCATGTGTGAATCATGAGTACAACCATACATCATCAAATTCAAATGACAACGTTAATAGAGGTCCCCCACTCATTTTAAAATACGTAATGACATGACATTAATATTCAATGGTTT
>JAODLL010000011.1:1232749-1275657 GCA_026546735.1 Forbesichthys agassizii
TTATGTGACGTAGTGCTGATGAAGAGGCTGAGACTAGAGACAGTACTTTATGTGACGTAGTGCTGATGAAGAGGCTGAGACTAGAGACAGTACTTTATGTGACGTAGTGCTAAGGGCTGTCGCGATAATCGCAATATTGCAATACCGTGGTGTTGCTAACCCAACCACAGGCTAGCAGTGGCAAGCTACTGCCGTTACCGTAATGTTTAATGTTTAATAAAAAAAATGTCATGAGGCTAGCCCATCAAATATGACGTCTGATCTAGGAGCACAAATTCCCCCAGAGCTGTAATAGCCGGTTGTAGCCTTTGGGAGTGTGTGTATTAACCACACTCCGATGTTATGCTTTACAGCACTTTACTACAGTGTAGTAAAGTGCTGCACCTAGTCTAGCACACACACTCAAGTGATTCTTTTGGGACATGTCAGTATTTTATGCGGGAAAGAAAATGGAATATGTTGTCCCCTAACCTTTTGGGTTGTTCAACCGAAAACAGCCTTGTTGGAAATATGATCAGGGGTGAGCGATACAGGCATACCGTGGAAGAATAGGCAACCAATGTTGGACAAGATCCTACTATTTACAGATTAAAAATTCCATCTTGAATGTTGGTGTATTTGCAGGAATGCAGCACATTTTTGCCCTCATTTTACTTCCTGGTTGTCCCTGAAGATATAGGAAGACACGCCTCCCCTTATTTGGACACAAAAGGGACTGCTCGCTAGAGATTGGGCGATTTCTTTTTTTTTGTACCTGAGAGAGCCTGTTGCTGTCACAACCATGTGATCAGGGTGTGATCAGGTCATCCTCCCTTTTGTGTTGTGTTTGAAGCGTTACAGTTGCTCCTGGAATTGAATATACAGTAGCATCTCTGAATTGAATTTAGTGATTTTGTAGTGCCAAACCTTACTTATGCTCAGCTACACACTGTAGACATATAGTAAGTACATAGTGTACATTATACAGTATACTGGTAGTAAAAAACACGTTTTAAAATACTTCACATGATTTCGACCACTTACATTTTCTTTGACCTTTCTGCCCCGAAACTGTTGTTAATCTGAGATCAATTACTGAACTTGCAACATTCCAGTTATAATAGCACTTATCTTAATTGATTTTAATTCTTGATTTTGTTAGTGATGAGGATGTGTGTCCGTTCACACACCCTATGTCGTGTCTGAGCTACGATTTACATCTCATTTCAAAGACGTTCCTATCTTATGTCTTGTGACCTTTTCCATCGAGCGAGCTATCTTGGCAGGCAGCTGTAAGGAGAAAGAAGGATGAAATTGAGCTTCTCTACATGGATCTCTCCTCGAGGAGCGTCATGTTTCCTTTTCCACCATTTATTTGAAAGCTATCATTTCCTGGGATTCATAGCTGAAGAATGGCATCGATTTGCCCGATGATGGATGCTAAGTGTCCCGCTATCGACAGGCCTATTGACAGGCCTGTGTAAACCCTGCATCTTATTACGTTGGCAGCTAAATGATACACCTTGTGAAACTAGGAGCTTGTAACTCAGTCGATGCCATTGTCTGAGCATCTCAGTGTCACAGCTGAACACTGTGATTAATGTTGTCAGAAAACACCTTATCAGTCAACCTGCTGAATAATTGAACGTTAGAAGACAACAGACCCCATGTTTGCAAGGCTTTCGGGGAGATAATAAGTAACAGGTTTATTTTTATTTTATCCCTGCTCTTTATTGTGTTGTCGTGAAGGTGAAATCTTGGCTTAATCTAAAAATGGTTGAAAATGATATACCCCCATCTGGGAAGTTTGCTGTAGCATTAAAAAGACTTATGTAAAAGCCTTAAAACTCCACTCAGGTTCTCTGAAGCGGCTAGATCCTTTACTGCATTGTTTACCAGGGCTATTTTTCTTTGACTCTGTAAGGTTTATTGCATCTTAATCCTACCCTTTTGTAACACTGCCTCCAAGGACATTAAATAATGTCCCGCTGCCACCAGTTTGCTCCATCTCAATTTGTTTTATAGTAATACACAATTTAACCTTCAGAATAGCATTTGCAGGTTCATAACATTCGGAACAGGTGTAATTTTTCTAACAAGCAGAGTTGCAATGTGACCCGATTTATCTCTGTTTTTTCATAATGCAGAGCATTAATCTCAGGGCCATTCACGGCCCATTATTTCAGCAGGCCAATATTTCACTTGTATTGTTCTTCCTCGCATCCGGAGAAAAGGTTTCTAATCCAGTTGTGTTTTAGTGTTTTACCATCTTAACACTTCTGTGGAGCTCTGTGGATCATCATTTATACCGTTGCAAAGGGCTGTGCACAAGAATGCGTTAACTGTCACCGGTTATGGAGAGTGAAACGGCCTGTTGGGTGATTTTACCCTCCTGAACAAGAGAATATCCTGACTCGATTAATCTCAATGATGTGCATTTGTTTTTTTAATATATTCACAGGATGGCTACAGTCACCGGAAAGAGAATGGATGTGTTTCATTAGTCTGCACTGTATTGTGCTATATTCTTTGGTTTTCATAATAATACTAGATTTCCTGATATCACCTCAAGCCCAAAATGCAAAACTAAAACATCATGACATGCTCATTTATACTTTATAATGGATAAAATGAAGGTTTACTACTTGTATGGTTTGTGTTTTGGCATAGTCTGAATAGTGGATGGCCATTGAAGAGCCAAGTCCCCTCCCCCACCCCTTGTTCTTATATATGATAAATTAGCGGCTTCTAAATAATGCAGTGAACCCTAATTCTCTTTGATTAGTAGTAAGTTAGATGACGGCGACCCGCTGAAATTGGTCGTCAGCATGTATAACGACTGAGTGAACTGATAAAATACAAAGTCTTCGGCCATCATAAATCAAACGAGATCCACGGGCCATGGAAGTGGGTGGAATTAGAAGTCCGTGCACCTATTAATTATGTTGCCTTGTGGAGGCGACAGTGTGATAAATCAGCACTGAAAGGTCCCTTCACTGGGCGCGTCTGAGGAGTTAGACTGCCTGCAAATTGCTTTGTGTATGCGCCTAATTGTTTCTTAAATAACCCACCTTTTCTGAGGCAGGTCAGAGAGGCAGTCGGTCCACCAGGAACGTTCGCTCACGTCATGATCGAGCCGCTCTGAGACGAGGTTATGAAAGCTCGTGCATCTCTCTCCAGACCCTCCTACCCTCGCTCGATATGAAAAAAAAACCTGGTCATTGATACAGTACCTATACAGCCGTATGGAAATTGCCATTGTCCCCTGTCTTCTTTAAAGGTGCAGTCATTCATTCTGGAGAAAGCCCATTGATGTTTGAACTCGATCAAAACAGAAACACCGCTCCCTTCAATGCCATAGGGTGCTCCCTCAGAAGCTCCGCTCCCAACACATCGGAAACCCTTTGCCAGGGCTGGGGATAGCATGTGGTGCGGTCTGCACCACTTTGTTTGTGTTCCCATATATTCAGAGCCAGGGTTGTGAAGAAACTGTACAGAACGGGCAGCTACGGACAGTGAGATATTCGCTGAATTTGACAAAAAGTATATTGGCTTATAGTCGCTGACTATACCTTTTTAAGAACTTAATGAAACTGAACTATATACAATAGGCAGATTTAGCTCATGTTTGTAAGTGGGGGACTTATTCATTTGTGTAGGGTAATTTCCCTTATTGTGCATACTAATGCATTTCACAAAACACATGCCAGCACAGGCTTTACAGCTGTTTTTATTAGTCCAGCATCCAGACTCCATTTGGTATTCTTTCTGTGTAATATTTCCCACAATGATTGCTTTGCCCGGAATGAAATAAGATAGATTAATCTATCTTTTGAGGCATGTAATAACTATCAGACCTCTCCGGCGAGAATACTGTGTAATTAAAAGGAATTTCCAAATGTGAGCTATTGCTCATTAGAATACGAGAAGCAGCGCTAAAACTCTGCGTGTTCAGCCATGGAAGTTGCGCTACTCTATTGCGTAATAGTGTCCCCCAAATTTAGCTCCAACTTTTTTGCTTTTTTGACACATAACTGTTGCAGTGGAGGAGAGGAGAATAGCATATGGAGAGAGTGAACCTCTCAGCTCTTGAAATGCCACTTTCATCCACAAGGGAAGTCCTGACACAAATAAAGTAGTGTACCTTTATATTGCGCATGTTTTGGGTAGACGGCATAAAGCAAGAATAACACATACTGTATGATAATTTCCCACATACTGTAATCTAGTCGGACTTTGCGTTTGTTTGTTCCCTCTGAAAAAACAAAAAGTGAAATATCTCCTTGTGAGGTGTCCGTCTTGCCATGTCAGTATATCTTTGTGTCCCTCGCTGTCTGTTGTCAGCCTGTGTGATGAAAGCTTTCAATGCTGCGTTGTCTTTGATCTATGGACAGCTCTTTGAAGGAAGACTCCAGACTGCTATAGGGCCAATGGCATTGTAATTCGATTGTGTGTGTGTGCGTGCGTGTGCGCGTGCGTGCCTCTGCGTGTGTGTGTAGACTTGTGGGCGGGCGCCCTTCCGCTGACATTCAACCCCTGCTAGACGTTTTGGCTTTAAGTAATGCTCCTGTGTGACGTCGGCGGAGTAATGGCGTGGACGTCCGTGACATTGCGTCAGTGCCAAGGTGACTGACTTGGGGACTGATTGCCCCCCCCCCCCGCCTTGTCAATAAGCATCCGCTTGTCTGACGGAGCCACATCGGGGCACTGCAGCTGATGCCACGGTGTCTTTATTTCCTGCAGCACAATCCCTTTCACAACACACATCAATAGTGATTAATACACTGACAGCAGTCAGGAGGTTAACCCCCCACCCCACCCACACACACACACACACACACACTAATCCTTGCTGCTAGCTAGCCCCTGCTAGCCTGGTGTAGCCAGACCCACAATGTGCTTGGTGAAATATGGTCCGGCAACCTTTTCGTTGTTCCAGTGTTCACAGTCGCTGCCCCCTACTGGGCGTAGACCTCTGGTTAATTTTGAAAATATCGGCGAACCAATCGTCGTTACTACAATTGTTCATATCTCTTTATCTAGCTTTACCACCATTTGTCTTCAATGTCATTAGCTTCCTCAGCCACACATCTTACTTCTCCATCTAAATCAAACACAACTAAGCCAAACAGCCAACGGACGCATCTCTCCACAAAATAAACAAAATATCGCACTTATTCATATTTTTCAACTCAGTCGACACTGAGTCGATATATTGTGCACCCCTAGATTCCAGACTATAGTAGTTGGGCCGCGGGGGTGAAGATGACTACCCAGGGTGGCCGTGTGTGTTACAGGTACACTCCCAGTGTCACACACACCGAAGCATCAGAGGAAATAAAATGTGGAGGTCACAAGCTGTTCCGTCAGCGATGTGTATATTCGGCTTTAACTGGAACCAGATGATGCTGTATTCCAGAACAGTCCTTTGCATACAGGGTATAGTCTGCTATTGTAAGCTAAGTATTAGCTAATACACTTTTTGGCAAATTCCCCAAATATCTCCTCTCATTTTGCTAGTTGACTGTTCTCTGTGCTGCTTTGTGATGAAAAAATAATCTGGCACACAGCCCTGGCTCTGTAAATAGGAGCACAAACAAAGTGGCGAACGCCTCTCAAAACAACAAAGCCCTTTAGCAGGGCTATTCAGCTCCGGTCCTGGAGGGCCGCACCCTGCATGTTTTAGATGTCTCCCTGCTCCAACACACCTGAATCAAATGAATGGGTCGTTATCAGGCTTGTAACAACCTTGAATCAGGTGTGAGTTGAATAGCCCTGCCCTATAGGCTTCGCAAAGAGTTTCAATGTGTGTGTGGGCGGGGCAGTGTGTTTTGAGCAAGCGTTCTGGAGAATGACTAAACCTGCCTTTAAAGCAGGCAGTTCTCTCCCGCATGCAGCTGTCTACGCCAGTTATTAAATTCGAAGGTCCTCCGATTTAAATTTATGGCATCCATTACTCTGGAATTTACATGTCCAGGTGTTGCATCTGTTTGGCTTCAGCTAGGGGTCACTTTGATTTATTAATATCCACAGTTTCATCTGGTAGACAAACGCTGGCATATTGTCACTTAGGGCAAAACACATATCTGTCTATAACAGCTGTGACAACCTGCACGTTATTAGTTTCCTGGCTGATTATGCGAGAATGCAGACCAAACATGTCACCGTCTGTAGGGTGAAATTATACTCAGAACTAAGTGCTTATAATTACCAATAAACGGCAAATTACAGACTCGAGGCAGAATGTGGGTTTTCTCATTACATCTTATCAACACCTGCTTAATTGTTGTACATCTGAAAAAAAATGTCATGATGGAGGAGTTAGGTTAACAGTTTGTAGGAATTCACAGACCATCTGGGTCATTCAGAGCCATATGTTCACACTTCGGCTCACGACAACTGGCCCTTGGTGTATTTGATCACTTTGATGGGCTTGGACCCTATGTGGCAATGCAATGCTGTCACTGCACGATATCGACACATTTTGATAATGTTGACACAATCGTGACCTTCATTATGAAGGTTTTTAGTTAGGGATATTCAAGTAAAGCCCATTCTAAATACAGTATAAGTTTACACACTGATATTCTGGATGAAAAAGGCCTGTTTATTTTGGCTGCTGGATTTAATTTACAAACTATATAATTGTATAATATAATTGTATACTTCTTTATGAATTTTTCCCCAGACTTCATCTGGTCAGTTTTTTTTCATAAAGATGTCTGTGTGAAGATTCTCAAGGTTGGTACGACCGGGGTAAGCAGTCTTGTCTGTATAGCGGCTCTGAGATATACAGTAGGGGACTAGTGATGGAACTGGCTTAGCAGTGCCTGTCTGCTCACAACATGTGACAGTGAGGCGGACATCCTTAGGTCCATAGGTGTCCAAACTGTCAGGACACAACAAATGTCAGGGTCGAGAGAGAGAGCATGGAGAGGACATTGTGTTGTGTGCGTGTGCATCCCCTCAAGCCCCCAGATGTGGCTCCCACCTTTCACACCAAGATGGTAATTAGGGCTCCTCGCGGCACAGGGACGGATTCCGCATTAGAGCGCATTCTCTAAGCTGTCATAATGATTGCGTAGCCACGGCCTGGACGGATCGGCACGGTTACACGTTAGCATTGATGGCATGCATCATTCAAGGCTCAGGGGCAGCACCGGGCCCACCGACTGTCACAAAGGGCAACAGTTAAGATGTTAAGTTAATAGACAGTGGTATTTTCATTGGCGTCCTTCATTTAAACTGGTTGTAAGATAAGATAAGTTTTGGCGGTAGTGTGTTTAATCACTATAAGGTTTAGGACACGTTTTCAATATATGCAACCTCTTTAAACAACATAATCACTGCTGCCTTTGGATATCATTGCAGAAATGACTGCGGTGCATATTTTCAAGTTTGACACTGCTAACAGAACAAGCTAAGCTACTAATTTATTTAAGTCTGACTTAACGCCCACTCTCATCCAGTAAATGGCACATTATAACCTTTTCTGACTGCAAGTTAGGACATGTTTAATGGGCTTTGACAAGGGCGTATAATGCACAACAAATAAGCATAATTCAGCAAAAACGGAACATAAAAATTGAAATAAAAGGGAGAACAAAGTTGAAATCCACGGTTGGATAGTCTGAATGTCTGGTATCATATTCTGTCCCGCCGGCTGCGTAAAAAGGCACAGGATTGTAACAATGGGTATCAGTGGGGAAAAGTGCTTTAAAGTTAAATCTTGATGGATGGCTTGTCAAAAAAAATAATTGCACTGGTTGGAAAGTGGGTCTGCGTGCTTAGAGCAGCGAGAGAATGATCTACAGAGTGGATGATGGGAAGTGACAGTGGTCTGTCAAGAGCAGTGGCTGCCCACAGTAGTGTGTAGGCTCCGCTAGACGCCGGCAGAACCAACCAGCGCCGGCTGTCAGAGCAGGAAAGTGCCGCTAATGCACAGAAAGGAAAAGGAATCCGCCTGTCAGACCTGTTCAGCCACTGGAAGGACAAAGAGGGGATATGGCGGAATAGGTGTAGACACACAGGAGCTGGTCAGAGCTGTTGCGCCGTTGGCCTGGCTACAGGTACAATACATGTGGTTCAGCTGAGCAAAGTCAGATCTAGTAAGCAGTGCCGGCTGCATCCAGTTCTAACCGGTTTCCCCGGCTGTGACAATTCATTAATCAGTTTGACAGATCTGGCCTTATTACAAGGAATATTTGACAGGTGAGCAATTGGATTGTCAACCGCTTTCTATATTACATGCAATTCAAAGTGAATTTTTTGCTCCCTCCTTGTGATTCAGTGACGCATGTTATCTTTGAGGAGCACCGCGCTGACCTTGGCTGGAAGCCGTCTCAGTCTTATTGCGAACTCTCAAATGTACACGCGATGTGTGGAATTTAATTTGCGCGACACACTGCTATTTAATCGGTAGCGTGTTGACGTCCCCACACATGATACACGTGTGTCAACCTCTGATTGGAGGAATGATGCATAGGGTGACCCAGCAAAGGACCAAGCGCGCAGAGAGACAGACATCTAATAGATAGATATAGGCATAAAGGGAGGCTCATTTGGAGAGGAAGGCTGTTTGCGCTTGGCAATATGACAAAGGCAGAGTCGACAGGCATTGATCCACGCTCGCCGCTGACAGCTTAAAAATTCGGCAATAATTATGACAAATGAGAAGAGGCACCGCAGCCGGAGAATTATCAATACTCCGAGGCTGGGAAGAAATGCCAAGGTCACGAGAAAAGGCTATAGCGAACATCTTTGTGCGCACACACCGACAGGTGATATATTGGTAAAGATAGTAGGAGCAGTTTCCAAAGGGAGGCAGGAGTTATTAATTAAGTTTGGGGTCCCATAGGGACCTGAATGTCCCTCAGTATGGATTCTCTGCCGGAGCCCGCTGAATGCCAAGGGCAAAGTGACCATTATGTAACAGTCAGTTTCTGCTTGTTTTGATCTTTCACAGGGGAGCTGGTTGAGGGTTTTGCTTTATCAATAACTCGGCCTCTTTAGCCAGCAGTAGGCCTATCATTAGGTTTCTTTTAAAGTTCTTGCTGTCTGTGATAAATGCAACAAAACGATGTGAAATGTTGGCATAGAAGTTGTACTTTATGCAAATAACATAACATTCTATTATAGTTTTATAAAAGTCATTTGGATATGAGTTTAAACATTATGACATGGTGATTAATCTCTTTCTGGAAGATTAGAAGCTAGCGCTAATGATTTAGTTGGCAGTTGAAATCAATCAGGGCTTTGATGAGCTATGATTTTCATCTCAACCTACACACACAGATTTACATATCTGTTTTGTATATTGAGTCACAGACATCTAGGCACGCTATCACCTCAATGAATCACAAATTCTGTTTGATTTTATGTGTTTATTGGTGTTTAAATGCACAAGGTGACCCTGCATGGCGAATATATGCAATTATTCATTGTCCATAATTAAGTAAATATCTTGTCTTACAAATGTCTTTTTACTGGGACAATTAATTGTAGCGCCATTAGCGTTACAGTAGCTGTCCATTTGAGCTTGACAAGTCACGCAACGCTAATGTGCTTAGCTATCTGCTGCTGAATAAGAATGAAAGATTAGACCGGGAGAAAGCGGTGAAATAGGTTTAGCTGACACAGGCAACACACAGAGCTCTTTTCAGTGACATGCAAATCCTCCGCCTTGAAAGGATAAGAGGTATACGCTAATCTCTTGTCGGGCTAAATAGTTACCAGCAACAATCACAAACCCACCTTGAGTGTTTGCAACTCCTTTTCTTTGGCCCAGTTAAACCAACCTGGTTTGTGATTTGTTAAGATGGGGTTCAATGGGCCACAGGGTCAAAAAGACAAGAGTAATTTCCCAGTTCTGTCACACTGCTGTGATTGACATGTCATTCTGGCTTGAGGACCTGGCTCGTGACCTCTCTGTGAAAAGTACCATGAGGCTGAAGGTATGCACACGTTTCAATGGTGGGGAGCTATTTGTCATCTCTGTTCCAAACTAGCAAACTACTAATAACAACATGAAGGATATTAATCCTCTACGGGTGAAAATAATCTATACCGTTTGTTGGGTGGGGTGAAAACGCCTGCTTAAATGTGTGAAACAATCAAATGCCTGCCAAAACTCATTTGATAAACTGCACTTTGTTCTTTCAAGCCTTCTGTTGATGTAAGATGAATATTAGCGTTGCATAGCTTTAACAGAGATTTTTTTCCTTTTCTTTTCACATTAACTGCTACCCAGACACTGCCCACACACTTCCTTTGCCTTTGCAGTAAGTGTAAAGCGCAGTTCCTGTTTTCCAAGGACCATCTGTAAGAGCAAAGAATATAAAAAAAAGGAAAAAAATAAAAACCAGCCCAAAGGTATAAATGATGACTGCAACTTGGCGGAAGATTAAACAGTCCTTCCGCAGAAGCCATCAATAATTCTCATATTTTGGAAACACACCATACATACAGAATCTGCGGCATTTAATCTCCTCTTACGATGAATAAAAGGGGAAAAAAAAGGTCAGTTGGGAGGGAGTATTTTTTTCTTTTTTTTCTCCTTCTCTCTCCTTCTCTCCTACTCGGTCTAGAATGATGGGCCCGGCTTTTTCAAGGAGGCCCATTTGTCTGTCAAGACTGCGGCAGAGCTAATGATTTAGCTTCCATCATGTGAAGCTCATGTCCGGCTGATGATACTGCCAGGCAGGATATGGGGAGAATTTGTCACCTGCTGCTTTGACAGTGAGATAATTGCTGATAGTTAGTAGAATAATAGGATATGAGCATTAAAGTAGTAAGTAAAGTATTTGTTGTACGCTCATTCTCAAAGTTTAGATTAAAAAAAAACAACCTTCCTTTCAACACACATGTAGGTGTTTGTATCGATTACACAGGCATTATTTAGTAATTTGGGGATTAAAGGCAGGGTTAGCCTTAATCATTATCGAGAACGTGCGCTAACGTAGAGTTAAAAGGCAGGGTTAGTCTTAGTCATCATCGAGAACGCGTGGTAACTTAAAGTTAAAATCATAACAGTATCATTTTGCGGCGCCGCCCCACTCACATCAAAATGCAAAATATTATTACAAGCTTTGCTAAGCTTGCAAAATACGAAGAGTTATTTGGTGAATTTGTCAAAAAATATATTATCTTACATTTAGCTTGCAAAAGCTGACTATACCTTTAATGTCAGCAAATGTTACATATCTACAAATTCTTCTTTGGCCACGTACACACAGGCGCACGCGCACACACACACACACACACACTCACACACACATGCACCTTAGGCCATACCGGTTATGAAAACAAAGAACAGAAGAATACGGATTACAACACACACAGAAAGTGTGATGTCATTCTCTGCTCATTACTGTTTAAAATGTCGTATCTGGGCCGTTAACAACCCCAACCCTGCATCTAATCGATTACCATGAAAAGTCCAAATGTAATCATTAGATCATATATATGCTTTAAATGAAGTACTATTTGATTAATCTTCTCTTCTCTTTTTTTGGTGGGGGGGTTATTAACGTGGTCTAGTGCTGACAGATGCTGCAGCCATCGCGGAGTACCGCATAAGAGAGATGCTGGTAGAGACACCTCAGCCGTGGGGTTTTAGGAGTAATCTCGCTATAATAACAGGTTTTGGGTCAAAGCGTACATGTGCACACACACCACTACAGTATGTGTTAACCAACGATCACCAGAGCGTCAGATGAACCCATGTTAGGCACCACGGCGAGCAGGGGGATTTAAACACGGCAGCTGCGTTTGACCTGGCCGATACTGGCCTCTCAGCTGGAGACTGGAGGACACAGCGCAGCAGTCCTTTGCACCAGTGACGAGACTGGTTCAGGGCAAACAACCCCCCCCCCCCCCCCCCAACACCTCCCTTCATCTCTCATGAAACAAATGATCCCTGGTGGGAGCTCCGTGACATATTTACTGCTGTTGTTGTACTTGGTGCGGCTTTTATGTGCTGCTTGTGCATTGAATATTTAATCTCGTATACTTCCCACATGCACCTTAGATGTCTTTGTATCTTTTCCAGGCTATATGAAAGGATGAATCCTTTGCAATACAATACCAATAGATCAAATTCCCATTGCGTTTTAACAAGCGTGTAACATGGGAGTTAGCCTCTTGATACCATCCTGATCTCACAGGCTTCAGTTCAACAACAATTATCAACCTCTAAAATCGTTGCACTTCAGGCCGAGCCACAGTGGTTCTGACCAGTCAGTGTCATACTACTAGTCGTGGTGTTAACAGACAGTGATTGACAGTGTCAGTTCATCCAATCGCCTGCGCCCCAGATGGTTCTGTGTAAAAAATAATCTAAGGCTTCAGGTTCAACACACACACACACACACACACACACGCACACACACTAAGTGCTAAAGCAAACCATTGCAGTACTTCTTCTGACCAGTAGGTGCTTGGCCCCAAAACTGACCAACTACATGGCAGGGTGTGAATGGAAGTCAATTAGTATGACATGGTGCTGCGAGACAGATATTCGCCTTCTTGACTTGTAAGAATGTAAACTAGCAAGCATCATACAACTGAATCAACTGACAGGATTGTCAAATGATAAATGTTTTAATTTCACAAGATTTTTGGCTACCGTACACAAGACAGAAAATGTGCGAAATAGTGACTATGTTTATTGGACATAGCCTACAGTTGTTATTAAAACAATATATGCACCAATGACATACTATATCATATTCACATTAACCACATATTTTGTCTTTTTAATTCATTTAAAATAGGATAGGTTTATTTAGAAACTGTTAATGAACATCTTTTTTTTGCTAATCTACTGTACGTAGTTTGTTTACTGTTCTGTTCTCACGGTCACCTCAAAACGAGACGCGTTGCGTCCGCGACTGGGCAGTAGATTTGTCTTTCACATGAGAGGCGGAACGGAGAGCGGGATGCCGGTTCTGTGTGAAAAGCCCTTTATTCCCCGTGCTTTGCCACGGCCTACCAGGCCCTAATGAAGGGAGGGCTCTAAGAAGTCTTGCAGCCATGCAGCCATGCGCTACCGATTAGGTCAGTGTAACGGGCTACTGGCCTGAGCATGATGGATGACTGGTGGAATGAGTTTTCTGCCTGGCGGTATTGTGAAATCCTTTCATTGTCACCGACGGGGCTTGCAAAGGGGACTGATAAATGAGGGAGCAAGTGTCAGAGACGCACGTTTTTTTTATTTTTATTTTTCTATTTCTCTCGCCCCACTCCGACTTTAATATCCCCCCGTAGCTACCGTCCCCGCAGAAAGTATCGATAAAAGTTAAAGTTTTAAAATAGCCGTGGCCGGCGCGAGCGAGGTGGAGCGAGGCGGACGATGATTAAAATGGCTGGATGTCATGCTAGTCCAGGCTTTGGTTTCTGTAAACACCGTGTGAGTCCACTGGCCAAGCTGGGAAGGGGGAGGGGGGAGGGGGGGGCACATTTTTGTAACTTTTTTATGGGCAGCGGGTGTTACCTTGGTGACATGGTGCTGTGATGAATGCGTCTCCTCCATCTGGTTGCAACACATAAATATCTGGACTCAACGTCTGACCCCTCTCACTTACCAGAGACATCTTTCACGTTGGGGGACACGCAAGGCAGAGTCAGGATTACATGCCTGGGGTTGGTGGTGGGGTGAAGTGGGGGGTTGGGGGGGGGGGGGTGGCCGGAGGCGTTGTTGGGCCTTTTTATATGATTAGGTGTCACTGGGAGGGAAAACAGATTGTGCGGCTGCACGCCAGCCCTCGGTCCTGGGCCCGGAATATCTCCAGAAGCAAACAGGCTCCTGTTTTAATGAGTCAGAGCAGGGGAGTGAAAATGTGCATAGGCACAATGCCCCCCCTTTTCTTTCCCCCCCCCTCCTCCCTCTCTGCATCTTTGTGGTCTGACCTTGCAGCTTCCGTGCTCATCCATCTTGGGCTGTTTAGCCATTTCACTGGATTCATACAGCGCAGATTAACACAATTCATCACCACAATCATCCTCCATTCATCACCCTTCCCAGTGAATGTTTTGACATCTAGTTAATTTTCTGCTGATGATTTATCAAATTATAATTACCATACTCTGAAGGAGTCATTCGTTATTTTGAATCATGATAATGATGCCAAAGTGGATTGAATTTTAAGTAAGTTCCCTGCAATTATAACATATGCGTTCTTGTGAGTAATGTTTCACAATTTGGCCTAGTGGACACTTGGGGGACATTGTTAGAGTTATGACAGTCATGCAGCAGCGGGCTGAATGTGCATTCATATTGTTTGGCCAGGGTTAGGCATAGATATGTTTAGGACTCTGATTTACAGTAAATGGTTAGTCACTAAAGGGTGTGATACAGTAAGTCAATCACAGTTTCAGTTATTCTGTTTAGAGAGAATCTGTTGGCAAACGATATCCCTAGCTCCCATTGGTAGTCACCTCAATCGCGTCGCCTGGAGTTACAGAGGTTATCTCTGTACCCGCCCACTTTGCATCGCCAACCGTTATTTTGCCTGTTTCCACTTCAAGTCGCTGAATCTCATCGACGTTCCGTTGTCTCTCATCGCCCCTGCTAGTCATTTGCATTGTGTCCAGGACTTTATTTTGTAGCTCAGGAGTTACAGTTAGCAACAGTGAAAGTTGTTTGGCAGTTTTTCAATTAGCTCTGCTATGAATGAATGAATGAATGAATGAATGAGACACATCCCCACCTAGATTGGCCCTATACTACAGGCTATGTAATAAAGGCACACACCTTTATCGAATTACAGCCACAGAACCCAGAGCGTTGACCAAGCTCACTTTTAAATGTATTATAAGCTATTGTGGGCTAATTGTAACACACAACACAAAGAACGATAAGCTTTAGTGGACTGCAAGGTGATATTTGATGAATTTGAATTGTATTAGCTTACAATCGCTTACTACCTTTAATATGGGTGTGATATAGCTATATCACAAAATGATTATGGTCTTCTGAAACCAATGACATGTTTAAGCCAATTAAGTCCTTCAGTTGGAAGGCCCTTTCTATGTGCCAGCTATATCATTGCTATATCTGTGATTGGCAATGGTCTCATGGACTAGCCTTGGGACCCCTTGTCTCGCTGGCTAATTGACTTGACTCTGATTGAATTAACTGTGTGCAGTGATTGTGGCACACAAAAAGCTGTTTTGTTTTGTCAAGGACAGCTGCACGTCGCTGTTGGACAACAGAACCCTGTTAGGCAGTTGGTTTGCACAGTGCTCTGTGTATGGCTTTATGGGGTCAAGTGGCCACGCAGCCATTTTCCCTTTTGAAGGTTCAGTTTCAACTGGGCTTATGATGACAGACATATTCCCTGGAGTGGGTAAAAGGGGAAGATGATATAGAGTATGACACAGCTATTTTTCTCTATTTGTATGATTGACACAAATATATAACAGGGATCACATTCACCAAATGGTTGGTCTCTGCAGGGAAAGCAGTCAATAAACTGTTCATAGATATTGAGGCGTAATATTTCTAAAGTATCGATTACATAATGGCAGTGCGAGTAACGCTGATGAAAATGTTTTAGTGATTTAAGATTTTGTGAATTGCATTACAAATTCTTTAGCATTAGACTTAAATAATATCCAAATGTTTTGTATTTTATAAGTGTGGGGAATTAGTGCACCGCAAACACATTGTCCTGTAGCTTTAATTATGTGTTCATGGTAATATTGGTAAGGTATCAAAACCCTTTGGCTTCATGCCGTTATCTAGCAAAAATGGGGCACAGTTTAATACATTCGAAATCGGAAGGATTAGGCATGTTAATATGCCGTCGAATCATCCCTTTATTGTATCCTTGTAGATCCAAAGGTTTTCTTGCGTTCCGCTTTTAGCTAGACAGACTCGCTACATGCCAAGGGACTGATTTGGCTGTCTCCTTGTATGTTCCTCCTGTATCTCACTAGCGGCAATTTTGGCAGGCTAAGTGCTCAAATTGACCCATTTTGTTTCACTTTAAAATAAACCTCGATCTATTATGGTGATCTTTCCGTCATGTCTCCTTTACCTCTCAGCCTACCTTTCCTCTTTATCCACTTTCGCCCTGCATTGGTCTCAGCTCCCCTACGCCCCCGCAGAAGTGCATCGTGGGTAACCTTGTGAGGGCTCGCCTCACCACTCTGGGCTTGTCAGCCCCAATCTGTGGCCATTTGGTGTGAGCTGCGCGGCGCGGTCTCAAGGTCGGGGCCTGGTAATTGACGTTGCTTAATTCATCTGTTTCCTATGTCTTTTTCTCTCTTCACCCCCTCCTATCCCCTCACTCTTCCCAATACAGTGTCCTTTGTTTGGATACATTGTTTGAAGATCTACTGTAGTTCTTTAAGTGCCCTGGGAGAAGTCCCCCCGCTGTCCACGCTCAGTGTCCCCCCTTACCAGAGGCCCAACACTGATGACACGTCGCTGACCTTTGACAGAATGTCTGTTTTTTTCCGAGACAAGACGTGTGTTTGAGGTGGGGTGAAGGGGGGGTCCTTGCACGACAATGGGGGCAAGATGGGAAGCCTCTCTCCAGTTGCATTCTTTTGTCTTCTAAATCAATGTTGGGAGCGTTTTGAAAAGATGACAAACCTAAGAATAGTGTTGTATATAAATGATAAAAGTGAGATTCTGCACCGCGAGTCAGTAGTGAAACAGTAACAGATGGTAAAAAGTTGAAGGATTCATTGGTTTAATAAGAAAACGTAGTGTCATGCCAGTTTTCCAGAGTCCCATGCTGCTCTGAGTTTACTTTCATTGCTCGCGATAAATCCCCCACTTTTTAAAGACCTGACTGACATTGTTCAAATGGTCTTGACAACATACTAAATGTAAATCAGAATTTCTCAGCGCAACTAATAACGGGAGGAAAAGAAAAAGGAAAAAGTTTGAGCACGTGCTAAAGGAATGTCATACAGCCACAATACGTTTCTGCATTGCTACTTCCATTGACTTCACATGCCCTTGATGGCTGTCACCCAAGGTGCGGATAAACAATAGGCTCATTTGAAAACAAAGAAATGATTATGGGTGAACGTTTAATCCCAGCTTGACATGTCAGCATGCTGCGTTTTCAAGAGAGTCTTTGAAGTGGCAATCTTTTCAGAGCCGTGGCTCATTACACAATAAAAGACACTTTGCATGTAGTCTCGCAGAACCAGCCTTTCCTTACAGAAAGTCTGGGACACAGCGCTGGCTAACTGCGTCAGTACCCGCCTACGTAACTCAATGACCAAGTCGGACATTAATCTTGCAATGAGGAAAACTAAACAATAGAGTCTGGCTGTTTTACAGAAGGTATTGTAAATCTGTAAAACTAGTAGACTACGGTCACTGTTTAAAATAAATAGAACATTTTAAATAAGTAAATAAAGCACCGTGCTGTCGTTGCACTGGAAATTACATATTATTGTGAGTGACAATGCTAACAGCCAATGGATATCGACAGTATTACTTCCCGAAAGTCGGAGAGTAAAGTGTGGAGTTTACGAGGGTATATTCATCAGACGTTCAGCACAGAGCAGCTTATGTGACGTAGTGCTAAGAATGGCTAATGGCTAAGAGGCTGAGACTAGCTTGCATGTGGCCTCCTACCGTAAAAAGTGGGAAATGATGGCTGATGACGTTGCCCTTAAATCACAAGTGGATTTGACCAGATTTACTGTCACTGGGGGATTTATAATAGAGAGACAAAGTGAGATCTATTAGCTAGGGTTTAAACAAATTATCCATTCACAGATTGGCTGACAATAAATCAAATTTCTGTAATTGAATTCAGTAAAAGTTTTTTTCAGATAAACAATCAATTGGTATTTTCTGGTTTCAATCATCATGATTCATTGAAAAATTACAGATTTCTCAATTAGGTACTCAAATTGTAGTCCATATTTTTTATAATAATATTTAAACAGAATAGCAGAAAGCGAAGATTGTGGAAACACTGAAGATATTAACTCACAATTTGCATACAACATACTGTAAATCTATATATACCATTCACCTGAAGTTTTGATATCTATCTATCCGCATGGGTTCAGTAGATGAAGTAGGCCTACTTGCTTTATCACTTAATAACCTTTTTAGTATAAGCAAATATGGCAATGGTTTTGTTATCCCATACTGTGCTTCAAGCTCCATTTTGGCCGAGCGTGGCCTTTGTTGTACAAAGACTAAACACGTTTGCCAGATGTGCTGTAATTTTCCAGAGGCTTCCTATTGGCTAATGGGTCGGCCATGTTTCTCTTTTATCGTCTCCAAACAATGGTCCTAATCTCCTTTACCGCGCTCTGTGAATAAGCGGTGAGGAATGTGAAAGACGTTCCTGAGGTAAACGTAAACAAAAAGCACCTGTGAAGACAATGTCTCATAGAGGACCAAAAACCCCCCCTCACACACACACAAGGCAGCTGGAAACCTTTTAATTAGCACTAATTACCTTCAGCAGAAGAACGTTGGGAGGCATGAAAGGATTTGTGTCAGCGCGCAAGAGATCAAAGATGGAGGCGGTCACGTTTTTTTTATTTTTTTTAACTCTGCTGAGTCAAGAACTAATAATGAGGGTGATAATGGGGCCCGAGAGGATGACGACGCAGGTGGTTGCAAGTTTAATCCCCACTCCGATAATTCCTGTCGGGCAATCAGGTGGCTTCAAATTTGTTTTTCAAAGGCTTTGCCTAATAATGGAATTTTCTAAGGAGACACCGTGAAATAGGTGCCGAATTTGTCATCAGTATTCAAGGATGAATGCTAAATAATGCCTTATTTTTGGACACGGACGTGGCCGTTTGCCCAGGGATTTCCGGCTGCCGTCGGAAAAGACGTAGGATGTTTCCTCTTTCCGCTTGGTTTTTCTCACGCGTGGGTGTATCTCCTGCTCCTGGAGTCTTAGATGTGATAATTAATGATGCAAGCAAAGTGTTTATAATGCTCGAAATCCATACACAAAATGAACACTTTGACTTTATACGTTAATTTGAAAAGTCATATGATTCTGTTGACAGCTCATTACGTACTGTACTGTATAAACGGCCTGTCATGGGGTCGGTTAGGCTGTGCAGTCAGAACCCAACGAGCAGGCGAATTATAGATAATATCCGCCAGGTTTCGAGTGAGGCTCAGTCAAATTCAGCTCAAGAAAGCGGGTCCTTTTCACATCCAATCCAGTGTCCACATTCCTACCTAGCAGCAACCTCTGGCAGGCCTGGGGTCATTAATCAAAGTGGAGTGCCATACTGACCTCAGCCCTTTTCTCTTTGAAGCGCTCTGTCCTCTGCAGCATGAGGAAATCATTTGCTGCCCGATTCAATGAGCCATCAGTCGAGCCAGCAGACCTAATGACATGTGAGAATATTAACCTCCTACCACCAAGAGCGCTTCTGCTTGGGAAGCAGTCCATTATTCATCCAGGGTTTCGCTGAAAGCCTTATTTCTCAGACCTGCCTCGCCACTAACCCCTCCCTCTGACTTGGCACACGGATTTCAGTTTTGAAATAAATCAAGTGATTCCTTTTTTTATATTATATATCATATCTGTACAGTAAATCATGTTTTGATGAAGATTTTTTTTTTTATAATCAAAAAACTAATCTAATAAAATGCTTATAATTTTGTAAAACAGTTTTCTCTTGGCACTTCATAGAGCTCTTGTCATCTCTAACCGATGGCTCATTTTTTGAATAATGTTAAAATGCCTTTTGTTTTAACAGCTCCTTCCTGCCATTCATTAAAGTTTCTAATCGTGACAGCATCCAGTCCATTATGTACATATGAAGGCCATCATTCCTACACTATTGGCAAATTCATCAGGCGTTATTCTCAATGCTTCGTCAACAGCGCGTTGACTTGGCGGTGTTTGCCATCTGAGAGCGGCCTCGCTAGAATAGAAACATGACTTCCATGTTCCTGAGCTGGACAGGAAGGACAGCTAGCAGACCGCGATATTTGCTGTATTTGACAAAAAGCTTATCTTATCTTAGTTTATATTACAATTGCTGGCTCGACCGTTAGCACATGAGCTGTTGGCGAGAATTTATGCTTTCCTGGGCATGAGCACTGTGTATATACGCCAAATACAAATATATAAGGTTAGGTGATGCACCGGTAGGGTCTTCGAGCTATACATTTACATTTACATCCATTTCACGTCCGGGTATTTGCCAACCAGATGAATAGATACAACTCAAATTATATTTTGATTGATATCAATCAGGGCCTCTTTTTTTCTGATTGGCTAATTATCTCACCTGTCAATCACATTAGCTACAGCCAACAGGTTTGTAAACGGGCTTTGCAGTGGCAGGCACTAGAGGGATGATGGGAGGAGTTTATGGGTTGTTGTTTTTTAATAATAAAAAATGTTATTATTTTCTGTGCAACTCTCCTTTCTACCGTACCTACTATGGATGGCACGATCACATTTTTTCAGTCCCGATACAGATACCTACACGTTGGGTATTGGCCGATACCGAGTACCGATCTGATTCCACCGTTACATTAAGATGTATTCCTCACTGTGACCGAGGAAAAGACTGGGAATCGTGTTTTGTGTAAGGAACCATCTTGGCTTGAACATTGCTTTCCTACCTCTGTAAAACGTAATGTAACATGGGCTATAGTGGCAATTCATTAGTTTGAGTGGTTTGCTTTAAGTTAAGTTGCAAGGTACATCTATTTTAGGACTTCGATGCATTTTAGAAACCTACTGCTAATAGTGTGTCCTGGGTAGGTTAGACATGGCTGTTGCTTGACAGTAGACCTACGCGTGTAAATTATTTTAATTGGATCAGCCTTATAGATCGGTGTTCTGTCCAATCGGTGAACTGTCCAGTTGTCACCGATACCGATTTCCGATCTCAGTATTGTATCGGTGCCATCCCTACTTCCTGCTGCATTTACGTGTGTACACTAGTGTTTTTCATGTAATTGTTTATTTCTAGCCTTTTGATGTATGTTCTCCTAAATCTGCTCCCACAGTGCATTGTACAATGTCAAATGTTTGTGGCTTCCAAAGTGTGTATTTTTCCTTGTGATTTTATCGTTTCGGCGAACAGCTGGTCTTGTTTGAGACGCTCGTATTCCTTAGATGTTGAAGGATTTTCCCATCACGTCGACCTCCCTCGCTGTCACAGTGGAGACTTCTGGACGGACGCATGGTGGGAATCCATGTTGACAAGAGATTAAAAAAAAGTAGTTTGGCATATCACAGGCCTCGTGGACTGGCCTCGGTACCCCGTGGTCACAGGTTGAGGACATGCGACCTGAAATGCATGCAGACTAATGGCTACTGTGACTGACGTTTCCGCCAATAAGCCCGAAGTGTTCGCCCTGTTGTCAGCTGGGGTTTATCAATAGGCACGTCTGCACATGCGCTCGTCTATCGATCCACCCGTCTCTACATCACAGAAGGCTGTCACTTGTCATTCACAGAGATGGGCTGGGAGGGGAGATGGTGGGAGGAGCCTCACTTCTCACATTTCTGCCCCGCCCCTTTTCGCCTGTCCTCCAATAACAGTTGAGCATTTTTGAAATCTGACAGAAACTGTCTGTTTTTCTATTGCTGTAATAGCAATAGTCATAGTAATAGTAATAGAAACTAGGTTGGACAGGTGAAAAGGCAGTGCTTAGGTTCGGTCAGTTGGTCTCCCGGAGGCAGTGGGATTGGCTTCTTCTACGTATTTCATGTGCTCAGCTTGACCATTGAGTTGTGACGTATATACATTGGAAGGCAAAAAAAAAAAAATGTATAAAAAAGTACTCGCACCAAGGACCTATGCCAAAGGTTATGAGCTATCGCACCTAGATTCATGTTCTTTATTTAACTGTTTTAACAGGGTGCTTTGATTTGACAACCGGCCAGAAAACTGCAGCAAATATGTGCAGCAACAGGTGGTCAGCTTATCTGAATTGTAATCAGCCAGGTTCTGCTCGTTAACGGCTGCGTGACGTGCTGGACCTGAAGGGCCAGCTTGCACTATTAGCCCACAGAGAGCTCTGAGTGTTGCGTTAACGAGGCCCCAGGTTAATTGCAGCCTGGATCAGAGAGGTCTTGCCCCTCCCCCCCCCCCTTTCAAATAACCCACAGAGCTCTGAGTTGGGGGATGTGGTGATTAGAGAGAGAGAGAGAGAGAGAGAGAACCCAGTCAGTTGACTGAGGAGGGAATCGTGGTGAAGCCAGATCAGGTCTCCCGGGAGGGGAGAGGTGTGAGTCTTGAGGGGGTTAAGGTAAACAAGATTGTACCTGCGTGTGAGGTAGCACAGTGTCTGCCCCCAGGTCATTAGCGGAAGCAACAGAAGGCGCACACACACACACACACACACACACACACACACGCATGCGCACACAAACGCCCGCATGCATACACACACATGCACACAGCTCTGTGCTTTTTCAATGTCCTTGTCACGACGGAGGCGCTGTTTTCCCCCGATCTGTCAGCCGGTCAAACCAATCAGTTCACGCTGACACAACATGCTCACACACTGATGGGGGGCTGTAAGGAGTCAGCAGTGGTAATGTAACACATTCAATGGCAGGCATAACGCCACAAAAGGGTCCACACAATAAGATCATCCCTCGTTCGGCAAATGAGTGATATTCAGCAGTTGCGCGTTTCAAAATTGGATTCACATAAGAATTGTTATGACAGGTTTGCTGGCCAGTGTGTTTTCATTATACCTTTAGCGACAAACCGGGCGTCGGTCTTACTCCCATGACAGTGAATTTAGCTGATTAAATCACCGGGCGCACGCAGTAGCAGTGACACGAAAACAACAATTAATAAGCAAACCCCCTAGTGCACAACAGCTCCCTTTAACCAGGCTGCTAACAACATTACACGGCAAAAATACCCTCATCAGACAGGTGAAAAGGGATTTGGAGGCGATTTGGTTTACAAACCCCTGTTTTTAGTATTCACTAGCAACAGACACCTATCTATGTTATATGGAATTGTGTTATTTCAGGCTAATAGCCACCCTGTTTGTCTGGTGTTCTGGTGTAGCTGGCTAAAATAAAAAATGTGTGTTCCAAATACAGAAGACAAAGATTCTATCTGTTCAAGGTTATTTTTGTTTTTGTTTTGTGTGCACCCACTTGCACCATTTTTTCCTGACATTACCACTTAATCTCGTTTTCGTTATAATTCTCTCACATGGTTAGCATCCGCCAGTGCACATTCTCCAACCCGCGCGCGCGCACACACACACACACACACACACACACACACACACACACACACACACACACACAATCACTCACGGAGAATGCGCATTAAGAAGGATTTGTTCCCCAAAGAAGGTCGGCATTTGTGAGGCTACTGACAGATTTAAGTGTCAATTAAGTTGATGTACAGTGGGCACATTATTATACAAGGTTGTCAGCTGTGGCCATTTGAGGGAAACGAATACCCCGAGCTTTACACCTTTCACGGCTTGAACTTTGTATGGACCCATAGTTGCAATGAATGTCACAGTCAATCATTTATCCTGTTTGGTGAGCTGGCTTACCGTTGGGGAGTGCGAGATCAAGTAATTTCACACAAATAATACCAACACGGAAAAGTATCTGAATTCCAAGCTGCTTTGTCATGTTTGGCGGTTGGGCCCAAACAGGCCCTGTTTCGAAGCCTTAAGCTCATTACTATGGGGGAAGGGGGGGGGGGGATTATAGCTCTGTACGAGGATGATGGATGACAAGTTAAATTTGTCTCCAGGGACTGAAGGTGAATGGTGACAGTTATTTATCTTGCGGATGGAGGTTGGGGTCAGGCGAGGCTGGGGTGCCTTAAGGCACAAGACAGTGACAAATTCATCCAGGGGACTGCATTGCTCGGGCCTTTTCTTTGTTTTGAATCGTGGCCACTCGCTAAGTGACCCACATCGCTCATGCTGCCAATGTGTGTGAATAATGCTTTGCAGTGCCAGGCATGCTATACCTTTGCTGTGCTTATACCTCATTGTGTTTTGTTTTGGTGGTGTTTTTTGCGAGCCTACATTTTTCACTTGTTTGAACTCACAATAAGGGCTGTGCCGCGGTACTCACAAGCTGCTAAATTGTGGGTCACTAAGTTAATTTGGGTCCTCAAAATTGAATTGCGCTACGGAAATAGTGATAAAGTGTTATTATCATATACTTTAATTTCAATTGACCTAATAAGACATGCCAAATTGCAATTCTCTATTTTCAGAATTGGGTTGAAGTGTTGTGTTTACATTTTCCTGTATATGTATATGCTGTATTTCAAAGGGGGTGATCCACAGTGACCTCTAGTGGAGGCGGACATTTTTATTTTTTGAGTTGCCATGGATTCTGTAACTATTTAGTGTTATTATGAGCAGTGAGTTTTTCAGAGATATTCCCATATGCTTGTAAGTGTATCGTATTGCAGACATTATATTGGATTTCAGTGATGCATGGGTGTATTTCTAGTCTACATTACAAATGTCCCATTATTGTACTTGTTGTTTTATTACATATGGTAGAGCAACATAACCCATAAATGTCTTTATTGTTTTATGTCTGTTCTACAAGCTGAAGAAATGTCTTAGTATACCCAATAGTGTGACACTGAATGAGTTGTTTGAACATTGAAGCTTTCACATGAATGCATAAGTCCAATATGAAATATTTATAAACTACTGTCAACATTACTGCTGATAAACAGTCAGTCACTGAATGTCCTTCGTGGCCTGAACATTAAGATCTCCTTTCTGTTTTTTTAACTGTAGATTATATTTATATAATTTGAATAGTAGGTTTTGCGAGCCACAAACATGTGGAAAGACTTGGGATACATTTATGAAATACACATTCCAACGTTGACGTGTTACGACCACAAGCAAAATTATTAATTATGTAGTACGCACTGTATATAATGTGCTATATGTTGTATGTACAAAAGCAAATAGGCACTTGTATTCCGTTTTAACTACTTCTATAGACTGTGGTTTTGTATTTTGACACCACAGGTCTCAATGTCCATTTAAGCCAATGTATTGGTGATGTATACAATGTGAAGTGGTCATTTGTTTGTGCTTTGGAAAAACAAGGGTTTTCAGAGCCCGTATAATGCATTACCACTTTGCCCATGGTTCATCCATCATTTTGTCAACACTAGAATGTTCAGGCCTTATTCATCCCGGAGCCAAAGAGAGCCAGTGTGTAATTTTATGCAATAAACTCAGTTGGTTACTTTCACAACATACCGAATATTCAACCTGCATTGTATGTTCCCTCCCTGTCTTGTCCCCCTGATCACCATTTTGAGAATATTTCTGAGTTTGAAACATGGTAGGAAAAGGTGGTATAGATTCAGATATTGCATAGGCTGATGGGAACAGCAATGTTTAGTTTGCATCACCATTCAATGGCTTATTCCTTAACACCAACAGAACATCCTCAAGAAATATATTAAGTTGACTAGTGCAATGCACTTTTTTTCCCAAATTCATGCTGGTATATGTCTTATATCATATGTAATATAATCTCATAAATATCTCCTCATTGTCTAGTAGTTACCCATTCTGTGTGCTCGCTGAAAACATAATACCCATAATACTCATACCCATGGCCCGTAAACAGCAATGCAAACAAAGTGGGTCCGTAAACAGCAACACAAATAAAGTGGGTCCGTAAACAGCAGCACAAACTAAGTGGGTCTATAAACAGCAGCACAAACTAAGTGGGTCCGTTAACAGCAACACAAACTAAGTGGGTCTGTAAACAGCAACACAAGCTAAGTGGGTCGGTCCGTAAACAACAACACAAACTAAGTGGGTCTGTAAACAGCAACACAAGCTGAGTGGGTCGGTCCGTAAACAACAACACAAACTAAGTGGGTCTGTAAACAGCAGCACAAGCTAAGTGGGTCGGTCCGTAAACAACAACACAAGCTAAGTGGGTCCGTAAACAGCAACACAAGCTAAGTGAGTCTGTAAACAGCAACACAAGTTAAGTGGGTCGGTCCGTAAACAGCAACACAAGCTAAGTGGGTCCGTAAACAGCAACACAAACTAAGTGGGTCGGTCTGTAAACAGCAACACAAGCTAAGTGGGTCGGTCTGTAAACAGCAACACAAAGTGGGTCTGTAAACAGCAACACAAACAAAGTGGGTCGGTAAACAGCAACACAAAGTGGTGCGGACACAACACTGTCCCAGCCTGTGTGTGTGGCCATGCGTGTCCAATTTGTCGGGGGCGGAGCTTCTGAGGGAACGGCATTGAAGGGAGAGGTGTTTTTGTTTTGATGAGTTCAAACGTCACCAATCTTTCGCTCACTCCAGCTTTAACACCAGAAGAACATGCTCATGGAAAGAAAAATAAATGCATTCACTCACATACTCTGTACTGCTGAGACATCATCACTGCGTGATGCATGACGGCTATGTTAAACCGACATGGTGTCATACAGTTTGATACACTTACAAGATTAATGAATGGAGATTATATTGACCCTGCCCGTTAAGCGCCTGAAACAAACGGTACTTCTGAAACATTTTGTCAACCTCCCGCTGAGGGGAGAATTGATTTCCTGCCTGGAATTCTGATGCAAATGTTAAATGAACTGTTACAAGCATTGATCGTATTTTAAACAACGCATTCATTATTATTATTAATAATACATCATGACAATATCTCCCTTTTAAAACTAACCAGTAGGACCTGAAAATGGAATATGTTTATATGTAATAATTCCCCAGAGTTGTTTTCCTAGGGTCAGGAGTTTTCCCCTCATCCTATGGCTTGTTTTTACATTATCTTTAGAAATGCGTTTCATTTTTGTGCATCCTCTTAAGTGCCCCCCCACCCACACACACACACACACACACACACACACACACAACCCCCACCCTCTTCAGCAGGCTCTATATAAATCATTTACCATTCAGGAATACCTCAAAGGAGTCATTTGCTTTTCAGATGCTCTCTTGGTTCGAGTCACACGAAAGGCATTATCTTTTGACTGACGGCTCAGTGTTGGTTCCTCTGCTCCAATATTTATATGTCGCACAGCGGCATGTTGCCACAGAATGGACTATTGTGTCAGTCAGCGCTGAGGCTTAGTGAACCCAACTGCGAGACCCACAGGAAGAGACAGGAAGCTGGAGATGGGGGGGATATGGACCAGGAGGACAGATTGGGAGGGAGGACGTCTGGGCTGGTGGGCTGGAGAGTTGTTTAGACCAGTCCTCAACCCTGTTCGTGGAGGACCCACTGTCTTACATGTAGCTGCAATGAATGGGTCATTATCACGCTAACCTAGGCAAGTTGTTAAGCCGAACTAACTTTAGGGATAAACAATGTCTTCAGCACTTCTAAAATAGCACTTGTAAAATTCTGTTATGTTATAGCACCAGCACAACCCTGAATGTTTTGTTTTCTTCATGGAAGTCTGCTGCAAAGACTAGCTATGTATTCTCACTGAAACGGCAAAACGATTCCTCTATCATTTAGGGTAGTTGGTGTTGTCCGGGTAATGGATATGTCTAATAACTGTGACAGAGCAGGACATTATCTCACCCATTTTCCATTCACTTCTCACGTAGCTTTGTTTTTACATGCCTTCATGTCATAATCCCTTACAAATTAAGTGCCCTTCTGAAAAGAAATTACCTCTCATTCTGTAGTGTGATCTCCCCCTGCCTCCCCCCCCTCCCCAACCCCCCTTCAATAAAAGAGTAATTTTTCTAATGACCACGACCTGACCTAATTTCATATGCATGAGCCTACATCAAAGTAGACAGCGTACGTCCAGTTCGCTACGCGTTTCTCCGCATGACGGTGTTTCACATCAGGGCCCGTATTGTTTAATTAGGTTCAGGCCATATAGCTATACCTCGGCTTGACCTTGGCAAGATGGCCGCTGTTTGTTTCCTCAGGGAAAGTTTTCACTCTTACTTTAACTGCACTGCACAGTACTGTAACGGCGATTTCGTGAAACTGATGTCAGACCGTCTGACCGGCAGTCTACTGAGATAACATAAGGTACGATAGCATCTGCAAGCTTCTATGTTTGATAGATTTGTAGAATCACTTTTTTATTAGATTTTGACTCTTAGTTTTTCTCTCCCTACTGTAGACTGGAATACCTCCCTCTTTCGTATATATTTACCATTTAGTCATTCACCAAATTATTATATTTGGACAATTAGAACGTTTTTGAAGTTTCGCAAAACTAAAATATAATTAGACTTCCAGTCAATAAGCCATTAAGGAGTGGCGTTTACCGTACATTATGGTGTAGCCGGCGGTGACACGATGCAGCAATCTGCAACAGCTTTCTAAATTCCTGATGTGTTCAGATGAGTGGTCTACAGTATGAAGGGGTTATACCCAGGTCAGCATTCACAACACGAACAATTAGTGCGATGACTCATCGCCTACGCATAATTCACATGAAACCACACCTCATAAAGCGCACTGTAAAAGTTAAAAGCACATGTGATTACTCAATAATTGCCCCAGAAACTGATTTATTAGCTTGGATGAGAGTGTGAGAGAGGTGTCATGTGACCCTTTCTACCCCCACTTCCAACTCGAGCACTAATCAGCAGGCTTTCTCTCCGTGTGCATGCAGATGTTCCCAGTGTTAGCCCCTGTACAGTATCCACCCTATAACACGAACAGGCATGAAATCAAATCAAACGCTGTGAGAGCGGACAGCTGCGTGACGCATTTGGATGTTTTCTGCATTTCTCCTTGTCCTCAGAGATGTGCAAGTGCACGCACGCACACACACACACACACAAGCCGAGCATTACGCACTTCGGCCCAAAATGATAGTCATAGTCTTTTAGTGACTATACTAAAGAAATATATGTAGTTCATCATGTTTCATTTTCTGTTTCTCATTTGTGTGTAATAAATTGTACACGCTGAGGAGTGAAAGAATAACAAATGCATCAGTTTTGAAATAAATCAACAACAATAAATCCTGCCATCTGCTTATCTTCCCAATGATGTGGGCTGGTTTGGTTAAAGGCAGTATTCCTCAGGGACCATAATCCCCTAACCCCAAAACGTATTGTTTAATTGCTGCTTAATTTCTTGCCTTTCTCTGGTGATGATCAGATGTAGCCAGCTTAATTGAGCACAGATGACTTGTTTTTGAACTCCGAGCACTTGTTCTACAGGAACTGCCTCGGTGCAGCATTGGTTTATATAGTATACTATCTATGTTTGAATAGCTATGCCTTCTAAGGATATAGGCAGCGATTGTACGATAATACACTTTGTGTCAAATTCACCCAATATATTGCATTCTGCTAGCTTTACCGTTTGTTGTCTGTGAAAAATGACTTTGGCACTGTACTGCCACTGTAATGACCCGCACATGCACAGCATTGAAACGCACATATATTTATAAGCAGGACTTCCAGATTGTAGCTTTAATGTCACATCATTTCTGGTGGTTGTAGGTTGTGTAGTGGTAGAACAAACACAACACAAGCTGCAGTCCTAGAAAAGGTGCTTTCTTTCCTGACGGCTGTTGCAGGGCTGTTGCAGGGTAAGTGGGACACGTTGCTGGTCTGTATATTGAAGCGGTGTAGTCCTTGTGTGTGTGTTTTAGTCTGCCCCGAGGAGCCGTCGATTTCAGTGTTTTCTCCAGATCTGTCACACTATTCAAGAACGATTAGGGAAGAAAAAGTAAATTGTTCCCAGGCACTTGGATTGCTGTCTTCATGACATCTGCCGGCCCTGTGTTGATGATAGATTCCTCCTTCATTAGCCAGGGGTGGGGGGGATTTTATCCAAGAGAACACATTAATCACCACTTTCTGTGGCAGCCTGAATGCACTGGGCTTTGTTAAGGAGAAAGTTTTCTTTTTCCTTTTTTTTTTTCTTTCAACACGTCACTCTCCTGCGCTGACAGCCCACAATCAATCATTGTGATTGGCAGCACTGATGGGTTACAATGTTTACACAATGTGTAATGAAAGATCATGTTACCCGCTATTGTTGTTTCAGAGACAACTCTTTTTGGTTCGCTCTGAATAGCGCTGTGTGTGTGTGCGTGCGTGTGTGTGTGTGTGCTCGTACATGCGCATGCAAAGACACACACCCACGCAATATCACACTGACGGTTTTGCCCTGCTTTACGCCCTGCTTCTCACTTTCTTGAACATATAAACATATGCAAATCAACCCACACCAAGAGGCGGTAACACATACAAACGCACGCACACACAAAATTCCATGTTTATGCTCTTTGGCTCTGAAAGTATGAAAGGATGGTGTGTTTTTTTCTTTTCTTTTTTCCCCCCCAGTGTTTAAACTAAACAGGCTAGAATGTTGCAGGCCCAGACAAATATGATTGATTACAGTTGCATTTTTAATTTCCACTAAATTAAGGGGTATCGCAAATAGTATAATATGCATTAAGGAGCAATATCTTGCATTATAAAATAAGTAAACATCCTTGCTAGATTAAATGTGTTTGACCAAACATGTCGGTGAGATGGTAAACAATTATGTCGTGAATTTGTATTCCACTTCATCAAGCCACATCAAATGCAGAATGAAACACCTGGCTACGAATTGCTCTCATAATGCGGACCTTGAAGGCATTCACTGGGGTTGTCTGTGTTGTCCGGAGAGTGTCTCACATGACATATCACTTGAGAAATGTTCCTTAGGTTTGACAGGCAGGTTGTTGACTATTTTCTCACCTGATCTTATATCGTCATGTGCAACAGAAGGACGGGTGTTTGGATACTGTAAGTCCTTGTCATAATTGCACTGTACCAAAAGCATAGTGACAACCAAAGCTTGCACAGCTGGATGGAACATTACCCTGGCAGGAAATGTAATAATAACTAAAACCCTTTTAGTACAAGGTTTGACAGTTGGTTAAATGTGTGTTGACAGTCTACAAAAATAGCAGCATGTGATTTGTAATTCATTCAATGTTGGATGTTTTTGTGGTTGATGTATTGACCTACAGTACAGGACCAATTGGGAGGCTTCCCACTGACCATCTGCTTTCTTACAGGCCTCTGAAAGTACCTGTCCTTAGTCGAGTAGGTACACTACTCTATTATTACGTTATAGTGCTTCGAGAGAGGAGAGTAGAGAGAACAAATCACTCAGTATTCAGAGTTGGAGCACGGCATGCATAACCTTTATGCAAAACACATCTCTAGCATCTCTCTTTATGGTACTGCTATACTGTATATTATACACTATTAAGTGTCTTTAGTTTACCATTATATATTTGAATAAGTGACTTGGCATACTGGTGTCTTGTTTTATACGTGGACAAATTAAAACACCTTTTTGAACCTAAAGTGGTCACAGAAAATAATGTATTTGGATGTGGTGGTTTATTATTAATTTATTTTTGGTCGTAGATCAAGAATGTACAGGTATCATCTTTGTGAATGAACTGGATTATGTTACAATACCGCTCTTAAGTGTAAGTGGTGTCCTTCCCTTCTGGTGACGAGCTCTGAATAGAGTCTGTTGAATCTTATACCCCTGCCCCCCCGTCCCACATCATCTGATACAGTAAGCTGCCAGAGCAGTTGTCTGACCCAAACGAAGGTGTGTGATTATGCGATGTCCTGACCAGACTCCTGACGGTCGGCCTCAGATATTAGTTTGCAGAAATAGGATGAGGGCATGTACTGTACAGTAAACTCACTGAACTCGACGGCCTTGACTCGATTAATCGTTGTTTCTCTTGCAATAACATCCACGCCTACAGCCTGGGGTGTGGTGGGTTTTTTTTCTTTCATTTTCTACTTTTCTATTTCTAATGGAAAGATTTGCACTATGATAATGCTGCATAAACACTAATTTGCTTGCTAACTGGAGCTCAAATAGAAAGAATATTGCTCCGCAGCACCGCCCCACACATTGAAACACAATGTGAAGTCATGCAGCTTTGATTGTGTGAGCGCCGTTCGCCACATTATGTTCCTATTTACGGAGCCAGGGCTGTATAGATGTACCGGGTTAATCTTTCACCACGCACTGAGAACAGTAAGCTAGCAAAATGCAAGTCGATATTTGGTGAAATTGACAAAAGTGTATTATTTTAGAATTGGCTTGCAATCGACTATACCTTTTTAATTTGTACATATTTCATTCAGCTGCTGTCATATGGAATGGTGGATGTCAAAATGTGGGTCGGGACCGGAAAACGTTTAGGAAATGTGTAAACACTTGTGGGATCACCTTGGACGTGCTGTTTGTGCCAGAGTGACCAACACATCCACATTGGCAGACAAATGCATGGTTGAAGAATGGGATGCCATCCCACAGCAGTGTGTGACCATGGTGACCAGCATGAGGAGGAGGTGCCAGGCTGTTGTGGCTGTGTGTGGTTCTTCCACACGCTCCTGTTTGATTAATACATTGTTAAATTGCCAATATGTCTTGTTTCTTCAGATTTCAATCATCTAATCCACCAAACGACACCAAACAAGAGTCGACAGCAAAGAAAAAAGCGGTTTGGCATTCTCCGAGGCACATCTTTCATGAGCGCAACCCTACTCAGCTCTGCTGCGCATCCCTAAAACGCATGTTCCTTACAAATGCGGCACCATTTAAAAGTGAAATAAGCAGGCTTCCAAATGGTATAAGATGTATTGCCAAGAAGCATTATTACAACAAACAAATCATCTGCCAAACACACACATCCTTACTTTTTGTGTTATGTTTACACTGTAGTAGTGTCGTTACCAGCAGTGATATGTCCTCACTGGTCATCAGCCCACTATGTTACACCTGGAACACGGCTATACATTAAGTTAACTACTCCTCACATAGTCCGACACAAGGCTTTCTCCTTGGGAGATTATTAGACTCCGCCAAATGGCCCGGAAAGCGACAGTATAACATACTGTAGGGTAGATAGGAGCTTGGAGAGCCTGATTGAATTAAAGTTGCCCCCCCGCCCCACCACACACACACACGGTGCAGGAGGATGCATAAATTCTTACCTGTCATCTTCGCCCCCAGCGCGCTGTGTCACTATAATTATCTCTCATACATACATAGTACATAACCCCCCCATCCACCCCTTCCCCAGTAATCACATCCCCTGCTTTACAGTACGGCCCTCTACTGTAATGAAACGCAGTGATGCATGATGGGTAATGCGTATGCCTTTTGACTGGCTGCTCCGTCACGCCGAGACAATTCTATTCATTTTAGCAAACGCAAGAGAGGATTATTGTGTAATAATAGTTAGCAGAATGTGGAGTTACAGCGACGTGTCAACATCATAGACCGTTTAAATGAATGGACAAGCCCTCCGTGACGTCACACGCTTTCCTTCAAGAGCGGTTTTGAAGATCGAGCTGTGCTGCCTCAGGCCGTGGCCTGTAACGCCCCCTATCCAATATAATGGGATACATGTGTGCCTTAACATATTTTCACATGATGAGTCGTGGTGTCATGATGCCAATATTCACCCCCCGTACAGTTATCATGAATGGGGAGACTAGCTATGGAGACCAACACCTTTTTCTGAACCAGGCTGTAAACATGTTTATTTTTGCTGACGTTTTAACATGGGAGTCTATGGGGATGTACTCCCTTTTTCAGACAGCCTCAAGTTGCCACTCGCGGAACTGGTCAACACCAAACCTCCCCCCCCCCCCCACACACACACACACACCCATCCCAGCCCCTCCCCATCTGTTCCTGGGTGGTCGCAGCCACCACCACCTTCTCTCCTCGTGCTCCATCGCATGGCGGCCATTGTGAACGCGCTCTCTGTGTCTCTCTCTCTTTGTCTTTCTGTCTCTTTCACTTTCTGTCTCTCTCTCTCTCTCTCTCTCTCTCTCTCTCTCTCTGGAGGAGCACGAGTGATCAAAACGCGCTCCGAAGGTTCGAATGCTTCCAGGCGTCCGCCTCTCTAAAGAGACTGTTAAATATGAGTCAGCTGTTGTGCTCGGGACTTCAACAGCAGCTTTAATTCCTGCTCTCAACACCCCCCCCTCTGCCTTTCTCATCCCAAACCCACCTCCTACGCTTTAAAGGGGGGGTTTGTGCCTATAGGGCCCCCATCAGTTACCTGCTGACAGGCCAAGCATGACTGATGAGCTGCCCCGGGCATCCCAGTATACTTTGTCAGCTGCTCATAATTTATACATCTTATCTCCGTCAGAACAAAGGACAGAGCGCGGCTTTATGGAAATGAAAACAGAGACTTGTTTAGACTCCGGCATGTGGAGTGAAGTGGAGTGATCCTTCTGATAGATCTCTCTCTCTCTCTCTCTCTCTCTCTCTCTCTCTCTCTCTCTCTCTCTCTCTCTCTGCTAGGAACATTCTGTCTGCCCACACCTTGACTTGGTGGATGGCTCTAGGTGTGTGTTTGTGTGTGCGTGCGCACCTTAGAGTCAGGTGACACAGACATCTCAGAGCTGGAAAAGTATATTTATATTTTTATGAATTAAAAAAAAAAAATTTTAAATAATTTTTTTAAAGTTACTACAGTATCTCATAAAACAGATTTAGTCCTGGACTTAATTTTGCCTATCTATATAAAAATGGGGTGATCGATTACAACTACTGTATATTACAGTATTATAGAAACATGAAAATTTCTACCCAAAATTATAACACTGAAAGAAATTTCCCAGGATGTAGTTTTATTTTTGGATTTGATGAGATATTCAGCCCTACTGTCTGGTTTTATAATAATCTATTGGAATTGTGGCAGAGAATGCCAAAACTTTAAAGCGATTATATTTTCGGTCGCTGGTCACACATATTACTGGTAACTATTTGTAATTCTTCTAATATAAAAAGAAAATCTCAACTACATATACAGTTATTCATAAAAGTTTTGTGTCCTAGTATTAAAAAGGATGGATGGGTGCGCTGCGATGACTTAAGTGACCGGGATATTTAGTTTCCTCCTATTTTTCTCATGAAGAGCGGTGATTTGTTAGCAAATGCCGGAGACAGATCGGTTGAAAATGCTCTGAGATGTGCATTAGGGCTGCCTGCGACGGCGTCCAACACATCATAATGAAGAGGATATTGATGAGAAGCGCGTGGAGGAGCCTGCAGCGAGAGGCCATTCATCATCGCCAAGGCGATGCTAGCCCCGCGAAGGCTTCAATGCGGTGTCTCCTGTGTGCCGTTCTGACTGTTCCTCGACCGCTTCGTCTGGTGCGGTACAGTAAAAACCTTTTTTATTTTTTCCCCACTTTTCTCAAGACTTTGAACCAACACTGGGATTCATGCTCCTTTCCATGTAGTTGCTATGGCCGCTATAATGGCACGGCATTTGTCATGTTTTGCTGCTGCATTGTCTGTCCAAGTAATCAGATACCCAGAATGCATCTGAGGCCTTTGTGCTGCAGAGGCCCACGGCCTTGTTAGTATAATAGATCTGCAAACTAGATCATTCTTGACACGTAGAACCTGCAATCCTCAGGTTTCTGCAGTGTTATTTCCGTTGTCATCCTTAAACAAAACTCGCGAGGAAATCCAGTGTTGCGTAATTTGGACAGACACATTGCCATTTTGGCCAGCTAAATGAGCAGGAAGCGGAAAAGAATTGCTGTAAACATCTTTACATACAATCATACTAGTTTGTCTGACTAGGTGACTATTACTGACCTTATGGATACCAGGACCAGACAGACATCGGTGTTTATCACCATTATCCTTATTTAATTTTCCACCATGTGTTGTTGCATTTTATCTACAGGCACATCACTCAGTGACACGACTGATTCCTGATTCCAAACTGTGTAAAATAACAAAAACTGATATCTGAACTCTTACGCAGATAGCCATATCTTTGTGTGACTTTCTTTTCATTGGAACTGGTCGTGCAGTGGATCATTTGCACCCCAGTGACAAGTACATCATCCTTCGCCTGTAACCCTAGCTCAGAGAGACGGCTCAGACTTTGTTCTCTGGCAGGCTCACTTGGGGATGTTTGGCAACGTGCTGATAGATATGATTATCCTTAATGTCAGTGCATAGCACCGTCCCTGATAACAGATCCTCTCAGTAGAATCCACCCCGCTTATCTTCCCGCTGTGCTGTGTTAAGCCGCTGCGCTCCAAGCCTTTGCAGGCTGATGCAACGCGGGTGTCCTTTGTCACCGTCTCCCCCCCCCAACCCCTTCAGACCTTTAGGGGTACACTTCTAGATTGCGTTATGACACCTCCAGAACCTCTGAACATTTAATTTTTCACGTTCTTGCCATGACAGTATATCCCATAAACCAACAGGTAGCTGGTGAGAAGATTTTGGGTTCCTGAGGAGTGTGCTTTTAAGGGTAAATTGTGGATGTGTTAGTTGGTCAGTCCGTGGATTATATTATGTCTGCAGACTGGAGGCCCTGGTTGGGGTGGTGACCTGGGAATGCCAGCTGCCAGACAGTTCAACATGGGCAACACGTGTCTCTCAGCGCCTAGCGTTGCTCTAGGCAAAGCCTCAGCCAGTCAGGTGACAGGAGCACCGATATCCTGTGCCGGGATGATAGCTATGTCATATCTCTGTGGATTGAAGGTGGGCGGGGGGGATGGGAACAACCCCTGTTTGTGTTCCACAGGTGTACGCACTCCTTTCTTCTCCCAGCAGACAGCCCGCACGGCACTTTTCGACACCCCCCCCCCCCTCCCGATAGTGAATTGGCATGCAGACTATAGTATCAAAGGGTAGATCTTTCCCATGCAATTATAGTGGAAAATAATGGTGATGAGACACCGTCACACACAGGAGAGGCCGGGATCAAAAGGCCGCCAATGAAAGCGTATTACAATAAAGGGCTTCTGTGCCAGCAGGTAAATAAACTGAGTGAGCACTGAGGTTTGTTTAAAAGGAATAGCAACCTTTATGCTCATTCTGAAAGGCTATTATTTGTATATTCTCTAATGACTTGTGCAACCGAATGCTATTCTGCAACTGCAAATATATACTGTTTGACCCTCTGCGCCCCTCCCTTACTTTGAGAATAAGGTGTTTGAGTTGATATTTATTGTTGTTATGGTTTCAAAAGCACCAAGCAAGATTTCCTGTATATTTATTTATAATATAATCTAGTTTAAAAAAATTGCTTATTGGTCATTTTGTCTTAAACGGCTCATTAGATAAACATTATAAATGGAATCTGTCTAAGAGGATTGCAAGTTGTTATTCCTTGCTGTCCAAAACTGCGGCTAATTGGTTAATATGAGCAGGAACTGTCAACAGAAAGGACATTGTGTACTTATAATGTGTCATTGTTCTCTCTAATCCAGAGTGCCATTTCTTTTTCATCTTAAGAAAAGGACATTTGTTCATGCAAGCTCAGCTCTCTCTTAAGGGATTTACCAACTGTTGTTTTGACGAATTCTCTGTGGATTACAAGGAATTGAGAGGGCTCACCTATCACTTCTTTTTCCTCTGTGTGAGCCTTGAGTAGCGCAGTTCTGTCTGTCCTAGCTCCGCCTGAATATTGCTCTCAATAGATAACAGTCTGGAGACCTAAATATGCCTGCCTGCTGTATCGCGTGTCCAAGCTGTTACTGACAGGAACGTTTTACACTTTGTTTACCCCCAGACTGCATATAAATGCACAAACCCTCCGTGACATCACCTGTAGGAACGGATTGCTTTGCTGTGCTGGCTCTGGCCGTTGCCATCTTTGCAACACCTCACTCCGCCTAGAACGCCCCCCTATGCCCCCTATTCATTATTATGGGGTAAAAGTATGGCAAATATAGTTTGTACTGATGATTTATTTAATTGACTACCATACATATTTTTTCCAAACTACTGTAAGGTCCCATAATGCGGAAGTTACCTAGACCTAGAAACCAAAAACCAAAACCGTACCAGGCTGTAAATGTTTATTTTTCCTGTAAAGTCATTCAGTCAAGACATTTTAACATTGGAGTCTAAGGGTTATAGACTGACCTTTTGCATCCAGCCTCAAGCGGCCATTCGATGAATTGCAACGTTTGCCACTTCTGTGTTGTGTTCATTTCTCAGTGCCAGAGGTCCCCGCTTGTGTTTACCAAGGAGTCTTACCTTCCTTTGTTTGACTTTGGGAGTGAATTCTAACTTCTTGTTTCCCCTAACTCGGAGCAGGACACTACAGATAATGAATTAGGTTGATGGACAGAACTATAACACGTCGCAGTTACCTAGCCGTCCAATGGCGGCCCAGGGCTCCTCCGCTCCCAGAGCGGGCGCGGTGATTTAGCACCACATCCAGGCAGGATGGGGGAGTTGAACACTGACTCATAGCTTTTATGCAGTGGAGCACATCCTAATTCATCAACAAGCATGTCCTCCTTAAAGAGGGCAGCGGAGGTTCATAGATTACAAATGGTTACTTATTTATGAGCACAGCAAGGCGGGAAGATTTAGAGGTATTTGTTACCCCCACTGGGTGGTAACAGACTTACCAAAATTACCTTAATGGAATGAACTGTAATTCACCTTCAGGCATCCCGTGGTTGTTTGGTTTACGCAAACTATTGTTTCTCCTGTGAGGCTAATCACCATGAAGTCGCAAGGTGGTGTCACAGAAGAGGTTCTGGCCTTTACTAACCTGCTTAGCCCTCCGCTCAAAAACAGTAAACTGCTTACAGGGCTGATGGGGTTTTGGCCTGGTGCTTAGCAACAGAATTCCTCTCCCTTAAGTAGCAGTAAGACCCTCATTGCAACCTTTGATGTGGCTGTCAAGGCAAATTTATTTTCCCTTTAGCACATTGTCTTCTCACATAAATGGATGGAGGAAAAGGATGTTTACAGATTTTAGTGGTAATTAAATTGTGTTTCTTGTGACTCTTCAGGTGGCAGGAGATACAAGGGAAGGTCTCAGGGAAAACGAAGTCATTTGAACTGATTCTCCTTGATTTACAGCCCCTGGTCTTAGACAGACAGGTATGTTAGTTTAAAGCATGATTTCTCTTTCTCTACCACTCATTTAAATACATAAACTTACTAAAGGCCTATGGTTCTTAGGGGAAAATCATATCTGATATGAGCGAATTGTACAGAGAACTGCTTGGCCGTATAGCCAACTCTTTCCTCTACATGGTGTATGTCTGCTGAAGTGTAACTGCACCCTAAAATATGTTTTGTGAGCTGTAAACGAAGTAATGGGATTGATCTGTGATGAGACACATCAATGCTGGTGCTAATATTGATAACATTCCCGTTTTTATAAAAATCTGCATTTTATGGGATTAAAAACAGAAACTACCCATCATATCCGTTAATAATCACCCCAGGACCTGGCTGGTTTTCATCGGTACACTTGGTACGCTCATATGTCATCGAATTCTAATGTTAATGTTAATAGGGTTCCCCCTCTCAGCCCCTCTCATCCCCTCCCCTCACTCAGCTCCTTAACGTATTTTTGTAGTGTAGTGGGTGGAGTCAGGCTCAGCTCTGGGGTGCAGTTACACTTTAATGGTATGTACACCATGAGCATTTATAAGACCCAGAGCCAGCCTACAATTCTAGCCACCATCATAGCAGTAGCAGCATTTTAGCCACTTTATCAAAATACGTTTAGCTTTATGCAAATGTTGTAAATGCTTTAAATAAAAACATGTTCATAAAGCTGTCATATTTTGTTAAAACAGTATAGCACTTGGAAAAAACATTTAGGTTAACTTTTGAACAGTTAAAATTACATAATTAAAGATATAGTCAGCTATTTCAAACTAATTGTAAAATAAAACTTTGTCAAATTCACCAAATATCTCCTTACATTTCGCTAGTTTGCCGTTCTCTTTGTGTGTTGAAAAAATAATCCGAAACTTCTACACAGCCCTGGCTCCGTAAATAGGAACATAAACAAAGTGGCGAACACCGCTCACAAAACAAAAGTCCTAGTATTATCCTTTGCGTGTGTGGGGTGGATATCGTTTTGATTTGAGCTCGAATTTAGCAAGCCTTCTCAATAATGACTGACCCTGCCTTTAATTTATCGCGTTTAACTACGTAAAGCGTGCGATTGACCACAATTACTTTATTTAAATAATTTTCATTTTTTATGTATATATTAGTCTGGTTTGGAAACTTTAATTTGAAAATCACTATAAATTGTTTGTTGTTAGTTGAAGGTACTACATGTAAGTCGCTTTGGATAAAAGTGTAAATGTAAAGAAAATGTAACATGGTCCAATATGGGGTTCTGGTTGTGCTATAAAATTGAGAAGTTTACAGAACCTGTAATAAACTATTAAACCTTACATTACTATGGACTATACAGTAGCCTATACACTGTAGCCTGGTAACAATTACTCATTCTGATATTAATCCTCATCTGTCAAGAACGAGGGCTTGTATTTGTTTCTTTAACATTACGGTGATGGAACTGCAGAGTTTTTCCTCATGTCTGTCATTCCTCTAGTACTTCAGGTTCAGAATTATGTTTTGTTCAGCAACAATGTTCTGCAATTTATCACAATACCCTTGGCTGCTCATGGGCCCCCTTCCAGTTTAAAACCCTATTAAATATTTTGCTGACAGATACTCCATGCCAATCCAGAGCTCTAATACATTGTTAAGAATTTAGCTTTTTCGCAGAGGAATCGTTTCCTTGTTCTTTCTGGCAATAACTGATAGCTTTCAGCGATATCATGAAATAATGTACTGTAGTCCTGCTGTATATAGCATTTTAATGAAAGTAACAATATCAAAATATTTGTTAACTACAGTACACACGTTACCATTTTGTTTAATCTATAGCAGGTTTTTATTTGTTTTAAAATCAAATGTATTAATTTTTCTGAATTACAATTTTACAGTAAAGCTAACAATACAGCAGAATGTAATTACAATAACATACTGCACATATTGAAGCAGCACACAATCGTACTCTGCTGAACATTTGACTGATACGCTAGATTATCAACACGGCCCAATTCATCTTGGGTTGTTCTCCGCGTGAGCCGTGGAGGATTTCAACGCAGTTGTTGTTTTGCAAGTGTGAATGCCGTGTTACTCAGAAGATCACCAGTACCTTCTCACTCCCTGACAAAGCTTCCCGCTGCCGCACATCCTGAGCAGAGCGTAAGGGCTTGTAGATCTGAAGGCATTATTTCAAAGTGCTACTCATGCATGCAAACAAGGGGGCTGCTATGAGACCTGGCCTTTTGTCTGGGCACAATAGCATTTCTACCAGTTGAGGCGGGGTGGAGAGGGCGGAGGGGGCTCGGATCTCCTCAGAAGTGGCAAAGCTTTCATGTGTCACTGAAGGCAATAGAGTGACCAGCGTCTACTCTAAGCCACTGCACATTCAGCTATCACTCGCTGTCATCTGGTCTTGTAGAAATATAACTCACTGTGTGTCATTATTGTTTAAAAGCCGAGCTAAGCGCCTGTCTTTTGTGCGGTTACACTTTAAAAAGCTTTATGATATGGCTAAATGGTAACCCCCGAGACGAGGATTTTAGTTTGTTATGGCAAATGTAAAAAGGTGGCCGCTGATTAATGGGTTTACTTGATGAAAGTTAAATCATCGCTCCAATCCCGGCGAAAGCCAATGGCTTTATATTACATGTATCTAAAGGTTGAATTTCTGCATTTGAAGAAATGGTCCTTCACTTGGATAAAACAGCAGAGAAAAAAGCAGTTAGTAGTGTTAGTGTTGGAATCTGTGTGTTTTCTTTCTCATCAGGAGGAAAGACTGTTAGAGTAGGGGTTGTTGAGTTGTGGATTATAGGGGTCAGGCTGCGGTATTAAGAGGGAAATGTGGGGGGGGAGGGGGTCTCTATGAGGCCAGGTTGTTTGATCATCAACACAGGGGGCAGGGGCTGTGGACGTTGGAAGGCCTTGATGCCGATGGCAGGCAGGGGCCTAAATCCCCCGGAGTGATTGACACCCTCACCGCTCTGGTGTGTGTGTGTGTGTGTGTGTGTGTGTGTGTGTGTGTGTGTGTGTGTGTGTGCGGGGAGGGGGGGCTTGATTTCACGTGTGCGCATACCCTGCCTGTGGGTGGTGCTGTTAATAATGTGGCAAGTTGGAAGATTAATTGTAAGCAAGCAGCAGGATTAAGGGAGTCTTTGTGGGGGCGGATGGAGCGCTGGGTGGGAAAGGCCTGTGATCTTTGAGGCCGAGAGGAAATTAGTCAGGGCAGACTGGAGCTGCCTTCTAACAACACACATAAGGAAATGAAAGCCTCGACACAGAGAGGATATTGAAATGAGTTACCAGAAATGTGTTGCCACTCCTGGGGAACCTCTGCCAGCAGCATTTGTATAACACGGCATTTTAGAAAGACAATAACTTTGTGAAACAAAGTTTTGTCTTTTAGCCAGTGAAAAAGTAAAGTAAAATTTGCTCTCCTTGAAGGAAAATGTTAAAAAGGCCCCTTGGAATCCTTGTAAAAGGAACACATGAGGCTCTAATTAGATGAACTAATAGCAGAACACAAACATCTTAGCTCGTGGCAGCTGTCTGTGAGCTATGAATGAAGCTTTGAAACCAGAAGGGCAGTAATCTCATGCCACCTGTTGATTTGTCTTATCGTAGCAGAAGTTCAGCTGCTGATGGCCTTATATTGTAAGACCCAAACCTAGACCCAAAGTTAAAATAAATACAAAACCTTATACATTAACTTAGCAATAGCAATTGCCTAATAAAAGACTGGCATTCCTAAAAAAACAATTTTGACCAAGCTGAAGATAAAGTTATAGTTCTTCTTAGGTCATTCTGCAGAGAGCAAAACTAAGCAAAACAAAAATACATGTTCCTTCAATGCCATAAGGTGCTCCCTCAGAAGCTCTGCCCCTTTCAATGCTATAGGGTGCTCCATCAGAAGCCCAGCCCCCTTCAATGCCACAGGGTGCTCCCTCAGAAGCTCCACCCCCTTCAATGCCATAGGGTGCTCTCTCAGAAGCAACGCCCCTTTATTGCCATAAGGTGCTCCCTCAGAAGTCCCGCCCCCTTCAATGCCACAGGGTGCTCCATCAGAAGTCCCGCCCCCTTCAATGCCACAGGGTGCTCC
>JAODLL010000011.1:1299795-1327401 GCA_026546735.1 Forbesichthys agassizii
CTCTCTCTCTCTCTCTCTCTCTCTCTCTCTCTCTCTCTCTCTCTCTCTCTCTCTCTCTCTCTCTCTCTCTCGCCTGAATGAATTTGTACCGTTGCTTATGTTAAAACCCATTTTAGTTAGCAGAGGAGTTAACATCATTATTATGTGAAAAGTATATCTTGTTTATGGGTGCATATAGCGTATGAGGGAAAGGCCTTGGTTTTGTGGGGGCGGTGGGGTCCAAACTGACGTCAGTGATTGATTCTGTATCGACGTAACATGCTAGCTGCCTGCTTGCCTCTGAGAATACAGAAGCACTGTAGTAAGTCTCCTGCCCTGGTACGCCATGCATGCTAATCCACGTCAGACGTCAAATGTCTGCTCGTCCGTGCAGCGCAGATAGAAAAGAGCAGACATTTAAAAGTTTGTGACATGTGCAATGCTGCCACACAGGCACGGCCATTGATGTACAGTAGGTGGGGCTGACAGTTGAAGATGGCCTTGGGGACATGCTAAGTTCAGTGTCTGTCAGCGCTCGTCCTTGTCACGCTTCATCCCAAGTGAAGCTGGAGTATGTGTACATAATCGTTAAAAAGCATATCTAATCTCGATTTGTTTTTGAAGGATTTTTAGTTATATTGACGTTTGCACTTGGTTGGCACCTGCAATTCTTGAGAATGAGAAACACATTTCACACATTTAGAAAATACTGAGTATACCGTTTAAAACTTTGTTCATTGTGTCTGTTCGGATCCACCATTTTGTGAGCTTTTATAAGTGCTCATGTCCAAATGCCTGTCTTACTGCATGCTACAGAAACAACTTCCGTTTAGAAAGGAGTGCTTTCCATAGCTCTCAGCTTGAAGGGATTCTGTAAAATAAATTCATTTAGGAGGAAATGAAGAATTAAAGCAGTCTTATTTGAAGATATTGGCTGGAGAGAGGTGGGGATACATTCGTGCTCGAGGACAAGACTAAAGGAGTCTTATTTCAAGGCTAGATTCAGATTAGACACATTTATCATTGAGAGGGAAAATGGTATAATTAGCTGAGTGACACGTCTACTTTATCCTGAGCTAACGCTCTCTGGGAAAATGGACGGAGTATGTGCTCGAGGAGAGGACAGCCAGTCGATAATGTGGCAATTAATGTCATAAATAATTCTAAAACCAATTATGTCAGAATGGACCTGCACTAAACAGCGCAACATTAACTCATTTTATGTTTCTTATTATCTAACAGTAGGGGCAGATTTTATTCTCCAGTACAGTATATTGTACAGTAGATGTGCCTAGCACATGAGTATATAATATTTAGTGATTTAGTTTTCTTTTGACTTATGCACAGCTTCCAGTTTGCTGCATCAGCCACAGTAAAACAGGCAAACATAAAGTTTAAAACCACTTTTAATCAAAATGATATTGCTTTCGAGTTGCTATAGCTATATAAAACGGCTGCAGCTCGTAAAGAATGCAAGTTATTTAATGGCAATAGTGGTAAATATATCAAACATTTCTTGTGGCCTTGTGGGGAGGTCAATCTCAATGTAATATATAGAGTAGGTTGATGTCTGAAGGTCACGCAAGCTTCTTCTGCATAATGCATGGTTCCTGTAACTATTCCTGACTCCAATCTCCTGAACCTGAACCTTGGGACGAACATTTCACTAAGTAGATCAGCAAACACGATGGCATTTCTATTAACCCCCAGTGTGCCACTGACGGTAACATGAATCACGTTAAATAATAACTTGCAAATTATAACTCATGTTAACAACTCGGGCCATCTGTTTGTAGTTATTGCTAATGCCTAAAATGGAACAGAATGAGTGTGTTTATAATATTGGCCAGTAAACAGTAACAAATGTTACCGTTTTAATCTTAATGTTAAATAAAAATTACTGAACAGCTGCAACATTCATATTTGGAATTAAAACATTAATACTCATCCACAGATGGCAATATTTTAGCATGAAAGTGGCAATTTTCTAAAATAATATGGTCCATATTGTGTCTTTGATGCATGGCCACTGCAGACCTAATAGCCAGGAGCTTTGATTTATGCACGCATTACAAGGGCACAAAGGAAAATGTTGACCTTTGCAATGAACACAAGGGCTCGTGTGTAGCAACCGTGCCCTTACAGGCAGAATGCCTCCCCGTGTCAGAGATGTGCAACACAAATGCTCGTCTTTTGGCGGTTGTTTCCTTTTCTTTTCAATGTTATTGGCATAAACAGGCAAATGTTATTTAATTAATTTACAACATGCAACAAATAATATTGTAATGTGTTTTACAGTAAAACGTATTTGAAATTCGGAAAGGGTTTGCCATCCATCCAGGCAAGCAAGTTGTTGAGTGCTTTTGCCCTCTCTTACTTCAATATCAAAGGGTATAAGCTAATGCAAAATGTATGTGGCCCTTGGCAGGAAAAGACGGGAGACCCAAACTGGCACACAAGCTGTGTGTTCTAAAAGCTTTAAACATCTGTGTAAACACATGGCCACTTTCCAACCACGCAGACAGTGTTCTCATAACCCTAAGATAGATGTCCGTGGCAATATACCTTGCCCTGGGGCCATACTGGAATGGCTTTGAGCATCTAAATAACCCAGCGCGTCAAGCGATATCTAGGTCCAGAAATACAGTACAAGCTTTACGATATGTTATAATTCTATATAGTGGAATGCTCACTGAATCTAAAAAAGAAAACTTTATCATTTTAGAATATTGTTTTGTAACATTTGCTTTGGCTTCCAGGTTCTCTCATAATATTTTTATTTCTATATAATCCTACCAGTACTCCAGGACTTCCTGGGTTTTGTCAATACAAGCGTTAACTGGATTGAAGATGGTATCTGACCAAAACCAGACAACGGGAGACCTTCTGCCTTTGTCGTTGTTTAATTCCGTTAATAGCCCGAGGTAAAGATTTATCCGCTGCTGCCAATTTACCTCAGCTTCAATACAAAGTACCAAGGTCACTTTTTCCCCCCAATGCCTGGCCCACAGGATTAAATTGTCATGTCTCTCTAATAGGCAGCACAGGGAATCATTAGTCCAGCTCAGCTGGCTGAATGATGGGCATTTCAGTCCAATCATAGTGGTGTGTCGCCACAGGCCAGCCAGTATTGACACTGTGTCAGGCCAGAGAGGGGACGCCTTAATCAGCCTGGACACTCTCAACATTGATTTGACAAGCAGCCGTAATGACCCCCTTGTTTTGTGGGGGAGGGGGAGATGGGGGGTGGGGGAGGTACGACAACAAATACAAAAAGGATAGCTGTTTATCCAGCCCGGCATTGATGCACTTGGAGTGCTGCATTGTCATGGGAACCATCAGCAGCGCGTGCCGGGTCTTCACAAGCACGCCGTGATGGTCCGCACGTACCGCGTGCGCTTGACACGCACAGCCTGCTGTGAGGCGATGAGCGGCCTTAACCTCGTGCACAGCGCAAACTAACATGCTTGTCATGCGGTCATTACGTTTTCACGTGATTATGAAGTATGGTCTTGCTCCTACAGTAGCTCCGATTGTGTCTACTACTATATGTGAACTATAAGTAATGTCTTAAGAGTACTGTAACTAGACAGCTTATGTGATTGGACGTTAACTGCTTTCTAATAGCTACATTTGATCTGTGCGTTTGTTTAGTGTGCGTGGCATCACCACTGGCCGGGAGACGGATGCAATCGCCAGCTCCTCTGGCTGCCTACTCAGTGGCGAGGTGTCAGACAGTAAATATTATGGGCATGCTGACAGTCTCACGCTGCGCAGCGCTGTGTAAAAGTGGTAATAAGCGACATGATGGGGCCCACAACATCCCCGAGGTGCGAATGTGCAGAGTGGTTTCATCAGGCATTATCCATAAGGTGCACGGAGGTGGCCCTTGTGAGATGATTTGTCTAGTGCAAAATGTGCCACGTGTCAACAGCTTGAAAGAGGGCTTTATCCAGTCTCCTTCTAGACCAAAACCGTAACAACACATGCTGCATGAGATTAACCTTTGTATGGACATTTTTATTTATTGGTGCATTACTGCCCCCCTACTGTCTACATGGTGCATTATCACCACCTACTCAAGAATGTAGCGTGCACACGACACATTCAGCCAGCAACATTTGCTCATATTGGCTGTTCCTGTTACATGCGGCCCGGCAAAAAAAAATGTATCTAAATATTTTATTTTTAATTGAAACATCAGGAATACAGAGGTTTTACAACTGTATGCATGAACGTTTTCATAAATAAACAATATCCAGTGTTATTAAAGGCCAGTGTTATTTGAGCTACTGATTTTACTAAAGATAAATTAATTGAGACAGAACACAATACATCTGCTTTTAATTTGTGAAAATACAAAATGAAATCATGTACTATACAAGATATTTACAAACCTATTTGTACAAGACAATATACCAGTACTGTATTTCTCATTGGGTATATTATGACAGTCAAAAATAGTATCACTGTTGTGTGTGAACAAATAAAATAAAAAAAGCAATAAAATAGAAAAGCAATATATTAACAGCAATATCAAATGCTTTCAATCTTACAGATGCTGTACTATCTGTCAAACAAGTATTCACTGGAAAGACTTTATGAGTAAAATAAACCACACTTTATATTAGCTGTTATTACTGATTAATTGCCATTGACATTTTAAAATTGCTTTAAGACTTCGGTTCAACGTATTCTCCACAGATCCAGGGATTTACATAATGGTTATAACTCTACAGTAGAGATGCACTGAAAATCTAGGCCGATACTCCCACACGGCCAATGTTTATTTTCACTTTTATTTGAGAACTGTGCATGGCCCCATTTGTCCTCATACGCCAGCCATGTCCAGCCTGTGGCTGTTATGGGTGGTATCATCATGCCACCTGGTAGATCTTCTACAATTTAACATTTAGCTAGTGCAAAATTGATGCCACACAACAGAAACATCAGCAACTTGCCCTCTGTGAATCTTATTTGCCGATTGCAGTCAACAAGGCGAAAATCGACCGATACCGATGTATGGCCAATAAATATATCGGTGCATAACTTAATTCTTGTGGTAATATAAACTCCAAGGTGGCATGGCGGAGGAAATTCCTGCTAGTCACCCGCAAATGCCTCATTTGCGTTAAAGCCAGCTTAATCCAGTTAGATTACAAGGCTCTCTTCACAGCCGTGTGCATTACGGAGGCCTCCTCTAGCTCCTGCTGCCAGTGCTTTAATGGCAGCAGGAGCTGGGATGTCCTCCATGCCAGTAAGCCTGCCCCACCTTTTTAATCAGGAGGCGGGTTGCTGTGATTTAGGGATTTATGGGCGTTTTCGTGTGGGCGCTTCCTCACTCCCGCTGACAACGGTGCAAAACAGCAGTGCTCGATTATTTTAATAAGACATACTAAATAACAATTCTTGGCTAAGCATTCCATTCTCATTTGCTTAAAAACCTTAAAACCTAAATTAACACTTCAGCAGAGGCCTGTAGACAAATTGTGTCTATAGGATGGCTTGTGATGGATTAGCATGATGGTTCAACGAAAGTGGCAAATATCTTTTTTTTTTTTTTTTTTAATGTTGAAACACTTCAGCCACCGGAGCTGACATGTTGGAAGTAGCTAAAATGTAAATCTATGATTGAGATGTTTTTTTTTTATGTTCGGAAGAGAGTGTATGCCTGAAGCATGAATTGTGGCATTAGTCATGGAACACATCTGACAATCCAGTATAGCCAAAAATGCCCACTTATAGCCACGATATGTGGCTTTCAAATTGATTCAAGTCACTTGCAGAGTTATTTTACGGCATGAAGATACATCATTGTGTTCTAATGGTGTCAGATTAATCCATCCGTAAACTGAAAGGGTACTGCCTGTATAGGTCCTTCAAAACAGCTCTATCATAATTTTCTACTGACAGGAACCTTGGTAGAAACATCACTAATAATGTTAATTGAAACTCCTGATGTCATGTGTGTTTGAATATTTAGAGTTTAAAAGCAAAAACAAAAATGTATAAGGCTGAGCACAAACACCATTATGACAAGGACAGTGGCCATCTGAACTGTCACAAATGTTGTGAATGACTCAAAATGGCCACTAACAATGCCATCATAGTGATAGACAGCTGGATGTTGAATATACTGTACATTTTGACATACTGTACAGAAGAACTCCGCAACACTTGGTAAAAACGCATGTAATAGTTAAATAGCAGCTAAATAGGCGACAGTTCGGTTTATGTTTACAAAACTTGAGGCAGTAACGACAATCATTTCCATGCCCATGTTAACAATAACACATTTCTTTGTACTGTTATTCTCATTCCTCAGTGATATTCCTCAGAAGAAAATTAAATTTAAATATCTGGGTCTCCAACAGATTTGAGCCGATGCAAAGTGATTGATGGGTAATCGCAGTAATTGATTGTCTCCATTAATGTTTCACCTACAATACGCTTATAACCTCTGTATAACTTAACAGGTAAAACGCACATTGCCTTGTGTTTGATGTTCCATAGAATTGGGATTTGTGTTGACAGGTTGATTAGGAAATGACGCCATTCTTTTAAGCCTACAAAGCGGTTCTTCGGTGAGTCCGGGGCACAACAGTACCAGTGTACAGTAGCTTACTGGTCTGGGACATTCAGCATTCGTCCTCTACATCTGATTTGTCAGATTAAGTTGCTTGTTGATTTATACAGACTGACGTGATTGGCTGGGGTGAGGGGAGCGTAAGCAAGCTCGACGGGTACCTTCCTTGGATGGGTGTTCTCGGGCTCATCTGTAAACCGTGTCTTTTCTGAGAAAGCGTCAAATCATATGGAGACAAAAAAGGAGGAACATTAATGTTTTTGTGGCTTAGAAAGACAATTTCATAAATTACTTGTTTTCGAGGTAAACAGGTACATTAACTGTACTACTACTCGACTTGGGCGGTGGCTTTCCCAAAAATACACATTTCTCGCAACCCGCTAGCCGTTCTGTGAATCGGATACTACAGCCCTGGCTCCGTAAATAGGAACACAGGTGCAGACCACAACAATGTCCTAGCATTCACAATACATTTCCAATGTGTGGGGCGGAGCTCCTGCAGGAGCACCCTATTCAATGGTATTGACCAGAGCCATGGAACTAACAGTTACTCCAACTGTCATATGGTTCATGGAGAGGCTTAACATATGGCACATTTGTTCCAGGAAGTGCTTGGTGGGCAGTTTGAATATTTATATACAGATATATAACTTCATTTTTTGATAATTAGTAGTTAAGAAATGCACCAATTTACGTTTAAAATATAATTTATAGGGTACTCTTAGTATTTAGGTTAACTTTCGGGAACTATTGAGGCTCCACGAGCCGCCATTGCTGTGAAAACAGTCCATTGTTGTAAACAGAGATGGCGTGACTCTCTCTTTACATGGCTCTGGCATTGAAGGGAGAGGTTTTTTTGTTTTGAGTTCAAATATCAACAAGCTTTCTCCAGATTTACTTACTATACATTTTAAATATGGGCGGGGCACTCTGAGATTTAAACAAACAACGGTTTTGTCCAACAGTGGTGAAAGGAATGTACCTTTAATTTGTAGAGGGCTTTCGCTAACATGGCTTCCTGAAGCCACACGACACAATTGCGAGAATACGTGAACCACCTCAAATTCATCCATTGAGTGCATGCGCCCTGCTGCTACCAAACATGGCCTCCGCAGCAGCATGCAATTTCTCAGCTAATTTCAGTTAAACATGAAAGCTAAACTTTTAAGGCTTCTTGTCCAAAATGCGTTCAAGGTTTTTGCTTGGTGCGTTGTCTTCAGAGACAGCATTACGCGGTAAAACAATTTTACGAGCCAGGACACCTGCTCCTTGGTACTAAATGTACTCACGTTCGTTCGCTTTTGATACAAGTATCTGTTAAATTACCAAATTGCATATTGAGATAAATTCACTTGGCTTTGGTAAGACATGCACATTGTGTTTATACACAAGATTTGAAGTTCTGTATCAAAAATGCAATAGCAATAAACCATACGTTCAAGACTAAACCCAAGGGGCATCAAACATAATTTAGTACACATTCTGCTGTGATGCTAATGAGGAATTATAGTAATGCACAGATAATTACCATGCAATCCCAATGCATCAGTGTCATAATTACACTTGATGCAATAATTCACTTCCATACCTTGGGACATTCTATTCATCCTTGTTGCACTTTGGAAGAGAAAGCGGAAGTACTAAACGTTAGATCAACGGGAAACAATTCAACCATGATAATCAACAAAAGATGAACAGAATGCTCGATCAAAGGTATCCCAATAGCATTTGTGGTATTCTGTTTGAGGATGTTGAGCAATGGCCACCAGCAATAGGACCCAAACTTAAAGACTTGCAGTGTTAGAATATTAGCAGGATGCCGTCATAGATGGTAGTCATGCATGTCTTGTTCTGGAGGGCAATGCCATCTCTTCTACATGCAGTATGTTAGAACGTCTCAATTGTTTTAATACATACTGGAATAATGTGGAAATCATTTTCAAAAAGCATTTAATAAATCAATTTTAATTTCTTAGAGTAATAATTTGCACAAATAATAAAACGTTAAAGTAATTATAGTTATTAATTAGCTTTACTTATACAGTATGGGAAGGGCATTTCAAGTACAGTAGCCTATGGCTAACATTTTATTTACACAAAAATAAGATCTCCAAACTTGGCAAGTAGTAGTACAGCTGCGTAAAGTTCCAGAAATCATCTCTAAATCTAATGTGTTGCATTGTTCTTCCTTTCATGCAAGTGATCCATACACTTGGTGAGAGATGCTCTAAACATTTGAAATATCTGGCATGAAAGCATTATACCCCATGAACCAGGGGAAGTGTTTACCTTTTCCTCTCAAGAAGATATAGTGCAGTGTACATATTTATAGTTCGTTAATGCAGCCCAATGTACATAGTTTTCAAGTGAGAGAATATGGGCTACGGTAATAAGATAACGGGAAGACACCTTACAAAATTGAGGATAGCTTAACAGAACCGAATTGCCCCAAATGTTCACACACACACCGTGCACATACACTCAGACACCTTCTGCCACGTGGGACGGCAAGTGTAGCCAGGCACTGTTCGCATACTCGAGCGGGACAGCTTTAGGCCCCGATCACACAGACGTGACGCTATAGGCGCGGCCTCTTCAAAGGCGCTTTGATATGGTCCCGCTCACACAGAGATCCGCTAGGGCCAAAGAGATTGGCTGCCTAGGGCAAGTGTGACATTGACAAGGAGAGAATATATCTTTTTAAATGTACAAGCGTCAAAAAAGAAGAGTGCATGCCAGGTGCGGCGTACCATACGGAAGGTAAACAATGGCTTTGCTGGTGATGCGTTTCTGTGTGATCGGTGCTTCAGAGAGGCACATACTTTTGTTTATCTCGCTGGTCCCTGGTCTTGGTGCGGTTGGGCCGGTTGACGGCGGGGATGGAGTGCACCGACGAGCTCTTTTTACTGGAGGAATGCGATGAGTGGGAGGAATGGGAGAGGCTGGTGCGAGACTGGCCAGCGTTGTGGTCGAACTGCATCAGGCAGAAGATCAAGTCTGAGGGCACCAGCTCAAATGCGTAGGGCGGGTTGGTTATGACATACCTAAAGGTGTATATACAGTAGGTAAAAAAATAAGTTGTTAAAACGTTCTGAAGATTTGAAGGAAAAAAAAGATTTCCTTTCTGTTCTCATGTATTAGAGTACGGTCACACATGCGTGAAATTGACAGCTGCAAATATTCGCCTCCCGTTCACTTCCATTCTATGCAAGCGAAAAAGCGAATAAAACCTTCGCTTCCTGTGGCGAAGCAAAGTCGCATCTCTACTTTGTCTAGAGTTCAACACAGCTGAACTTTGACCGCTTAATTCGCAGCCTCAACCAACAGCAAGGAAGCGCGTATGCCTGCGATTGGATGTCGTTTTCTTAGCGAGGCAGGGAGGAATGGAGGAGACATTGGTTATTGCGGTGTCTAACCGCAGTCAGACACATAACTAGCCGGCTTTGTACAGTGTTGTTAATGATGACTGCAAACTGCCTCTACACATTTTTTCGTGGCAAAACACCTTCTCTTGTAAAAACAGATGTTTTAGTGTATCCAACAAGCGCTCATACCTAACTACAAAACCAGGAAACGGAGTTCCGTGTGCCACAACCTACACTGCCCACATTCCCTACAGCAAGACATGATTTTCGCGGCAGCGGCCTGCTCAGTTTTTCCTATGCGTATGTGTGACCGTACCCTTCATCACTTTATTACTCAGGCCATTAGCTATTTTGTTGTTTTAATAATACTGACATGGTAGTAGTCACAACGACATGATGCTCTAATTTTTCTACTAGGATATTGGTTGCTTACAAATGCTGGTACATGACCTGCCCAACTGTTGACACACGTAAGCCACTTTGGATAAAAGCGTCTGCTAAATGCTACACATGTAAATGTAAGTGATCGCTTTGTTGAGGGCTTACCGTTTGGTGCATTGGCTTTTTGCGTTTAGATGTGCGTCTCGTAATCGATAGATTCCGAAGCACAGCATGTTGTATGTCTTTAGCGCTTTGCAGAACAGGTCACCGTAACACCCGCCATCCTGAAAGACATTTTTAAATCGCACGATAAACAACATTGTTGTACACTCCTAGATCACATTTCCTCCCCAGGTCTATATTTATTTCAGACACATCCTGAGGAGTATAGTATCTTTTTATATTCTTCTAGGAACTATTTCCTGGTAAATTTGATAAATGTTGTAAATCCCCTGGTACAGTCCAGTATATTACATAATGTTGCATGGATACAACATAGCTAGCCCCAACAACGACCTCTTCTACTGTTTGTCCAAAGCGACAGTACATTGGTCGAGGCGTCTGCTAAATGCTCTGAATGTATAACATTTAATCGCACGATGAAACAATATTGTTGTACACGCCTAGGTGACGTTTTTGTGCCCCACATTTCCTCCCAAGGTCCGTGTTTCAGACACATCCTGAGGAGTATTCCTGCACCAGGTGACTTACAAAGAAAAGCTTTATTTAATATAAATATACCTAGGCCTCTAGAACTCCCAGCCCACCCCCCCTCCCCACTCACCCCCAGGTCGGCGAAAGGCCCGTCGTACAGGGCCAGCTGTGCTACCCGACAGCGGTCCCTGCTGGCTAGTGTCTGTGGCGTACTGTAGCCGCCGCGCAGCGCATTCTCCTCCGCCAGGAGGCCCTCCAGCTCGGGCGTGGCCCCGCCCGTCACCAGCGTCCGGATCAGGGTGAGGATGTTGTCGTTGAAGTACGTCTGGAGAGAGAGGGGGGTGGTTGCACCGGTCACACGGGCCAATAGTAAAGTCTGTCTCATAGTCAGGCATGACTCTGGAGAAAACGACCGTTGATGTTTGAACTCAATCAAAATAAAAACACCTCCCCCTTCACTGCCATTGGGTGCTCCCTCAGAAGCTCCGCCCCCACCCATTGCCAAGCTACACATTGTAGCTGCGGCTACAGAATAATAACAAATGTGGGAAGTTTGTACACAAAACAAATGTCAAGTTCAAAGCAAACGCGTCCACTTCAGTTCGCCATTTTTGAACGCACCTCAGCTTACAGCTACATACAACACCGCTGACTCGAGGAAATAACTGATTGCATATTCATCTTCTGGCTAGAGCATCATAATATAATTGATTTCCTCTCTCTCTCGCCCAGGTATGGCGCTTCGCATTAACAAGCAAGGGTAAAATGTCTGCCCTTTCCGTGATGGGGGGGGGGGGGGGGTGTGGCACCCCACCCCACCCCTTGGCTTGCACGGCAAAGTGACATCTCCCTCGGCTGCTGACAGCACTATTGGCTGGGATGATGGATGAGGCCCTGTCCATTAGGTAGCTAGCTACCTTTGTCTCCTCCACAGCCCGCTTGAAGACGGCTTTGTTCCCGCCCTCGCTCAGACCTGAAAGGCGGACAAATGAAGCCATCATACCTGGTACGCGTGCCAGTCTGGCAGTCTTGTCTTGTCTTGCATTGTTGGAACGGGGGCAGAGGCACATCCCACTGTGACAGATTATGTCTTTGCATTCATCCGCCTCATGTCAATCTCGAATCCCCTTTCAGCGTGTTAAAGGAGGAAGCGGTTTTCTGTCCGAAACGGTGGTATCTTGGACTCTGTACTGACACCTACTGGCGTAGATGAGGCTCTGCCAATGCATACTTTGTCGGTAAGCACTGTGACCAACACTACGTAGAATAAAATAGCTCTCTAACTCACATCATTGAATTCACCACACCACACATTTTTATATTCACTTTTTAACATCTAAAACATTGCTATAGCAACTTGAGTGAGTGGTGGTGCAGTAATGCTGTGTTTCTGTTGACTTACAGCGCTCATTAATGAATCTAGCACGCTGACCGCGAAGGCCGTTCCACAGGCGAAGGGCTGTGTGAGGTACAGCTCGGTGTCTGGGTCGTCGTCATCGTCTTGGTCCAGGAACTGAACATTGGAGTCGTTCACTGTGGAGACACACGCCACGTTTTCAGGTCAAGCACAGTAAACATGTAGCTTTGTAAAGCAGCCAATTCACAGAAACACATGCACTGTGTGAGAGAGAGTGAAAATACAAAATAGCAAAAACAAATTTGCCAGCAATGAACAAAATGGCAGCACACGATCGAAATAGCAGCTACAGATATGGACTGCATTAGAAATCAGACAAACTGCAATTACTTAAAAAGGCAAATGCCACCCAAAATCCATTAATTGTGTTCTTGTGACGTTTATCCTTTTCTTCTAGGACATTCCATATCCAGGCTGCTCATGCACTTTCAGGACACCATGCATGTTGTGAAAGCCTTCATGAAAGAGGTCCTCTTTGGTCACTGTCATTAGCACCAATATGCCATTGTCTACTACTCTGGAAATCCAAGGCAAGACTTCCAATTAGTTAAACTTGTGTGTCCAAACAAAGTATTTCATGCCCTAGAAACATTGAAGATATAAAGTAATCAAGCACAAGTGCGTTCAGAAAAGGAATTTAAAAAATAAAAAAAAACCTAACCATGTCAAATTTAGTTTGAGAAGTTTTACTTCTATAATGTCTTACAATAGACATTATGGTGGTTGTGCAAATAAATGTCAAATTGACAGGGCTGAGATGAAAGAGGATGTTGGCCAGAGAATATGAGCCAACAGACAAAAAAACCACAAGGACTTCAGAGAGATGAATGGCCTCGCAACGCTGCGAAATACAAAAAAGGAGGAGAAGAAGAAATACAGCTTGAGATAAGAGGCCCAAAACAAGACGGGCAATTTCATCGACAATGGAGGAAAATGTGCTGAAAGCGATGCCATGGGAACGAACTGGGCCCCTCGCGCAGCCAGAGAAATCAAACCAGAAGCTGAAATGGAGGAGCAGCGATCGCACGTCTTACCAAGCTCAGTTATCATTTGTATGTTGATCCCGCTGCTTTTATCCTGACTGAATGAAATCACGGGCAGGACCTTGCCTGGTTTTGCTAACGGCGCTGGACAGGCATTGCGGGGAGACAGGTCAAACGTCAACAAGGGAGAGAGACAAATGTTGCACTACATAAAGCACATGAAGACATTTAGTATTGTTAGCTGTGGTTACTCGTGTGGGTTGACAGCTTTATAAAATGCAACGTACAAATACCTTAATTACATTTTTTTTAAATGTTGCCCCTTGGTGCTGAGTGGCTGGCATTCCTCTCTACTCCCCGCCCCAGTATATCAAGCTGCCCTCCACCCCTTCCCTTACAGACAAATTCTTGTACAGCCGCATCAGCGATGAGGGTAGGAAATGTGGTTGTGTGTGCCTTTGAGACAGTTGGCATCATTAGCTTCCATTAATCAAAAGGAGGACAGGGTTTATAATAACAATCGTGTCTGTGTTGGACATTTACTATACCATACAACATTAAAGGGTTATAGTGTACAGCAGTAGAGCTTAAACCAAAGCATTATTTGCATGAACGTAAGGCAGGCGTACCTAATTCTGTTATGATGGGAATGTTTGCTCCGGTTGTGATTGAAGTCTGTCTTACTAATCCATGAACTGGGCTGTTTTCAGGCGATGACCGATCCATTCCTGGTGGGGTGAAACCTAAGTGGACCCACGCACGCACACACACATACACACACACACACGTTAATGCCCTAGTAGTTTATAATGTACATTTAAAAGGCTAGAAAATGTGCTGCCTATGTTGCTGACTAGCAAAACACTACACAATCAGATGGGTTGTTCTGTAAAAGACAGAAATTGCTGAGTGAGAGCCAGGGTCTAGTATTAGCTTATGTATAATAGATGCAACACGTTATTCATTTTGTTTCCCTTATTGCATTGGTGCAGAGTCAAAAAACCTTTTACGCGCATGTGTGTGTGTGTGTATATAATACAGGCACAGGAAAACTGAAAATAACTGACACGAGATAGAACTCAAATTGACTTGACATTGCATGCCTTCCTCAGACTGACAAGTAAGCACATTAACTGGGTGGTGTAGTATGCATTATACATTGGCTATGTTGTGACATCCAACACTTAATGCTGACCAAGGTAAATGCTAGGTCATACATGTATTGCAAGCTACATTTATTGAAGAAAAAAATATATTTTCTAAAAGCCAAGTCAATGACCGTTATTAAACGTATTTCAATATATGTGCTGTGCCTCGTATTTCATTATATTTTTATATTATCTAACAGATGGTGAATAATACAATATTCATCAGTAACCTATGTATTATTCATGTTATTTAATCAATATGTTCCCTAGAAGGACCAATATGTCAGAGAGGAAACCCCCACAGTTAATACAAATCCCAAGACCGTCGATGGGCATGTTGCCCCCAGTTAGGTCTGCAAGGGGGCCAGTTCTTAAGCCCTGGACACACCACAAGCGACTAGCAGCGACGCAAATCTACGCAAAGTCAACTTCAGGCAACAACCAATGGGAGCCAATCACATTTCGGGTGGGACATATACACCAGAGCGATAACTAGGCAACCAAAGCCAGGAACGTAAACAACATTTTCAGCTACAAAGCCATGGGGCATGGAGGCGTAACGTGTTCACCAGGTCAACCAGGCAGTAGCCACGTGATGGGTATTCGCTGTGCCAGATCGCCGGCTCTCCCGGGCAAAGCGCTGGACTGTGATAGGGTGGGCGGGCGGTCCACCTCCTCTTACCTTGGGAGGTAGCCTGCAGGACCCCGATGCTGTCGTCGAACAGCATGGACTTGATGTTGAGCGATGCCAAGATGCACTCCTTGTCCTGCAGCGAGGCGTCGTCGATGTTGTTCTGATTGGCCGACAGGATGACACACATGTCGCACAGGTTGATGTTGACGGCTCTCAGGTCCGCCCGGCTCAGCGGAGTGCCCTTGGGGAGGGGAGGGGAAACACTTTCTCAAAAGGGACACACTGTTTGAAGTATACCTTTAAGTTGTGCTATGGGCTTCCAAAAGTCAAGGACTCACTAATCGTAATGCTAAATGTAACAAGAATGTTTTATTATCTAATCTAGCAAAGATGGGAAAAAAAATTATGAATTTGATTTAATTTTAAAACAAAACAACAATCTTCATACACTAAAGATTGGTAACTGGCTACCGGTATTGGGCAAGTTACTCAGGAATTGTAATAAGTTACTAGTGTTACTCCTTCAAAAAGTAATGCTATTACGTTACTTATTACTGGGTATTAAATGTAATTAGTTACATTACTATATTATTACTTTCACAATCACAATCACTACCCCGCCTTGCCACTTGACAACCTGTGTAGCCAGCTCATTTTATAATGTAATCCTTTTTATTGGAACAATAATGAATCTTAGGAGTCAACAATCAGCCAAAGTGAAAACATTGCAGCCTCTCAAACCAGATGATTGGACAGGTCGGTTTAATTAGCCTACCCTAAATTTGCTAGGACCAGAAATCTACTAATCCTATTTACTAGTTACTCCTACTGGTCCTAGTTACTAGTTACTCCTAGTTACTAGTTTATCCTAATGGTCCTAGTTACTCCTACTAGTCCTAATTTTCTAGAGTTAATCCTACTGGTCCTAGTTAATCCAACCGGTCCTAGTTACTAGTTAATCCAACCGGTCCTAGCTACTACTGCCCAACACCGTAGCCTACTAACCATCCCCCACTACTCACAGGGAGAATGGAGATTCTAGGGAAGTTGTGCAGGGTCTCCCACTCTCTCTTGATGTACTCCAGGGAGCCCACGAACACAATGGGCTTCAGCTCGTGGTAGTGGAAGTTGCTCGCTCTCAGGGGCATGATGAGGTTCCGCAGACCGATCAGCGCCGATTTCACGTCTCCAAATATGCAGACCACCACGTGACCGCTCAGTACAGTCATGGCTGCCTCACTGCGCGTCTGAGAGGAAGTGGGAGAAGTTGTTGTTACAAAGTGAACGTTTAGTTTGTTAACGTTAGTTTGTTGACGTTTTGTTGACGTCACGTTTCGCATGCTTAAAGTGGCTAGAGAGGTTATAGGCAGGGTTAGGTATTCGCAAGAAAACGTCCGCTAACTTTGAGCTCAAATCTAAACAATATCCCACCACAGCACTGCCCTATACATGGAAAGACATTTGCAGTGTTCCCCACTTTGTTTATGTTCCTATTTACAAGGTCAGGGCTGTGTGGACGTACCTGATAAGTTTTAAAGCACACACACAGCTAGAGAAACGCGAGGAGACGTTTGGTGATTTTGACAAGAAGTGTATTAGCTTACAATTAGCTTGCATAGCTGACTGCACCTTTAAGCGGTTGTAAGCTTTTGTCAAAGTTGGCAAACTCAGCTGTTCATTCTGTATGCACACTGGGAAGGAAAAAAGGGAACACAAACAAAGTGGTGCAGGCCGCACCACATGACACCACAATGGAAATAATTAAATTAAATTATTGTGTTTATCCTTTTGATGTTTTAATTGTAGTTGGGGCATCTCTTGTTAGAGGTACCACTTAAAAAAAAGGAAAAAAAATATCTCTCTCTCTCCATCTCTCTCTTTCTATCTCTCTATAAAGAAATTCAATCAATCAATCAATCAATCAGCACTATCCCAGCCTTGGCAATGCCTGTCCAGTTGTGGGCGGTGCTTCTGATGGAGCAGGCGTGGCAGGGTTTTTTATTTTAATCAAAACAATCTTTCTCCAGCCTGGCTGGCTCCACCTATACTGTGGGAGCGAGTATATGAATCGCCACGAGGAGCTAGGCTCCAGCAAATGAGTAAACATGCACGTGTACATGCTGTCCATTCACACCTCTGAGACCAGGGGTTGCAATTTCTGAGGAAATCCACTGAGTTCATAATTGTAAGAGACAAAGAATTATTCTGCATGTACTGTACATATTTCATACTTGGAAATACTGCGCACCAGCTTCCCCCGCAAGTTTTATAGTAGTAATAATAGTAATTTAATACTTCCAGATGACTCCATTAGAGGAGAATATAGACCAATAGAGAACATTGCACAGAACAACCCTGCCATCGACCAGCAATTTGCAAAGTGGCATATGTTATCAGTATAAGAAATGTCCTATGATCTGGGCCCCCCATATAGCAAATGGAATGTCAACCACCTCATTACAAGTGTTTAAGTGCCCTGTCAACCTCTGATGGTGCCTTGTGCCACGACACATCTGTCACAGGGGGGGGGGTGGCGTGGTTGCTACCCACCAGGACGACCTTCTCGATGTCTTGGGAGGGGCACCAGTGGAACATCCCTGTGGAGTCGTACTTCTTCACGTTGAAGTCCATGCTCTCGATCTGGTCGCTCCCGGGGATGAGAAGAGGATCGTGCCTGCTCAGACCACAAGGGTGGGGGGTGGGGGGTAAGAGAGAACATAGGGGAAGGGAAGCGACCTTGAGGATTATCACGCGTCACTGCAGAAGGAACAAGTTGGAAATATGGTAATGATGGAATGTTACTCCTGCTTTGGTTTCTGTTACGGCAGAGTTGAAAGTAAATAAATAAATAAGCAAATAAAGATTACATCCCCCGCACCATCCTTCTTTCATGTTGCGAGGAGTGAGTATCTTTAACACTAAATATAATTTTTAGGTATGAGTGAGCATTGCTGGATTTTTACATGAGTTACTGCAGCAGCAGAGATGATATTACACAATAAATATAGGAATGAGGATCCTAACAGCCTGTATGAATAGTGGTGGAATTATTAGGCGCTGTAGCAAGGACATCATTTATAGGCAATCATAACTGATCACACAATCATCTTGGGTTGGAATGTAATAGAGCCAAGGCACACTCCATTAAACCTCTGCGCCAGCCAGTTAGATAGCATTTGGCCGCCACACCTTAGCTCGTGTGATATTTACAGCCTGTCGAAGGCGTTACCTGACTTCAACTCGCCGTGGTCCACATAGTCCCAGAAAAGCGTCTTCAAAAACACACACGTGCACATCAATATTAGCCCGGTGAAATGTTTGGAGATCTACAAACAAATCATGCCCCACCTCCCCTTCTTATTCCCGTCAGAGGCCATCTGTAGAAATGCCAACAAAAGTGCCGTGTCATCATGTGGACTGACACAGACGTTGGCAGCCGGGCGGAAGGAGATGGCAGCGACACACTGCTTTGACTGGCACAATCAAGGCAAAGCAATTACAGTGTGCAGCTTTTGACAGAGCACGCTGTGCGGTAAGAGCTCCAACACACCACACATTACATTTTTCAACAATTTGCCCAATCACATTTGCTTTCCAAAGTGAAGGCCAATAATGTTTTAGAGAAGCATAAGAACTGCAGAAAACTAATATCGCTGTGTGCGATGGCAGGCTTGTGAGCTTAATTCCACCCAACACTGACCACCACTGACAAGTGTATGGCACTCTTGTGTTGTCATAACGATGACAACTGATTCTATAGATGCTACATCATTAGGATGTTACGTTACAGTAGGTGAAAGCCCCTAGTGACAGCTTTGGACTTTTTATGGGTATAATTTAGTGTAGCCTTTTTTTAAATCAAATGGTTTCTTGGTAACAACTAGAGGTTTTAAAGTAACAGATACAGCACGCACGCGCACACACACACACACAAACAAGCTAATAATTATAAGTTAATACAAATATTTCCAGGGGTGAGAACCAGAGGGTGGTAAGTTACATTTCTTCACAGGAAGGACAAAACTACATTTTAAAAATCACATGCGCCTTTTTGGCGCCAATGTTTTATCCATTTCATATAAATGCATGGGCCCATCTAATGACAATATGAACAAAGCATTAAATACAGTTTAAAATCAAATAAAATCCTTACCACATGCTCTGCAAATATACTATACAGTATTTCTCAATGCCAAGAGTGCTTAAGTGCAGTTAAACTCTTTTGGCATCAACAGGATTAGTATGTTTAGTATTCAAGACTTTTGGTTTTAATGAACATTCACTTTTGGCAGTTAGAGCTCAACAAGAACTTTAGTTTGATATACACACACATCTCTGTTTCACCTAAAATGTCCACTTAAGCCTTTCTGGTTCTCACCCCTCAATTTTTACTGTGTTGACTTTGAGAGCAGGATAGGTTAGTAAGTTTACCGACTGTAACAAATGAAATGTTGTGGGAAGCTTTGTGATGGATTACATCACTATAATGACTGAAAAACCCTTATGTATATAGGCTTTTACACTAATAGTACCACACTGTCCCACTGTCAGATTTAATATCCGGGAAAGCAGACAGATGCCTTCTGTCTTCGTGCAGACTTTTAAATAGTTCATATCTTTTCCCCTACAAAGAGCATTTCTTTAATCCACTGGGGTATTTTAGAAGAATGCAACCTTAAGTAACATGTTAAGTATGCATGGAAGTGTCGGCTGAAACCATCATCCCTCAGGCACCAGAAGACTGAAGCCAAAAGAAATAAGTGAATCTTTGGGCTTGTACCCTAAGGCTAGACCAGGGCGGCCTTTCAGGAGCGAGCGCAGTTTGAGGCAGCAATCCGCTTCCCAGATTCTGGACATTCGGATTCAAAAAGACACAGATATCCACTGTATGGCAGTCAACATAAAATGGGTGGAAACCTTCGTAAGACTGATGTCCTGTATGTGCTATAGCATTTTGCATTCTTAGATGCTTGAAACCTGAACGCAAACAACGAGTGCAGTGAAAGTATTTATTGGCTTTTACACCTCAGCGAAATATTTAATTTGAAGAAAGATGCTGATTGGTGTTTGTCACTTGCATGGGTCCTTGTGGGGATGACTGGTAACATCTGAGAGCTCTGCCCAAGACGGCTGCTTAATCTCTCTCACACCGTCAGCCTCAGTTGCATATGGCATCTGTTGCCACAGGGTTTTCGGCGCCAACGTGACGTATACAGTATGTCACGTGTGGTGGAAGAATATGTGGAGCCCATTGTTGGACCGGGTCGACGTCACGGCAAGAGGCAAGAGGGTTCATGTTGATGCAGCCGTGAATTACATGGAAAGTCTACTGCTAAGGCTCTGGCTTTTACCATACTGTATGTGTGGTTTACTTAACGCAGATATATCTGTACATGCACAGTATAAATAATAAAAATTTAGAATTGCAGTAAACAATCTCCCGGATGTTATTATAGAAACGTGACATTTTAAGAGGTCATAAATCTACATGAAATGGGGCCGGTGCTAATATATAGCAAGTAATGCCTTTTCGACGGTTAAACCTAAATGTTTGTAGGCTAGCCAACACAGCTTACAGCAGGTGCTCTTTGAAGACACTGCCGCATCATGCAAACTGATGAGGGTTTGCTCCTCCAAACACTCAGACAATCTGTTGATCATTACTTATTCACAAAGGCCCACAGGCCCCAGGTCTTGTAAAAACACATTTGATATAGTACACACCCAGACGGGTCTCTCCACCCACCCCCTCTCTCTGCTTGTAGCAGTGTAGTATCCCTTAGGCCACCCCCAAAGAATCCCATTTCTCTCAGCAGGCAACAACTACAAATTTCTCTTGCTGTAGAGAATAACATATCGACCTGTATATTGTATATTAACGCGGCAAATGCATGGATTGGCTTGGTGTGTTGAAGCATGTCTGAGGGCTATGACATGAAAGACGTCTCTTTCTACCCACGAGCCTGCAAGATCACCGAGAGCGGCTCAATTTTGACAACACTTTGAACCAAATCAAACAAGCGCAAATCCCTCAAAGGAAAACACACCATGGCCAAAGATCAGAGAAAAGATGCTAAATATTTGAGCAAATAAAACCTCGCCCCGGAACACAAAAATAATGTCCTCGACACAATGGCTGCTGCGTACAATCAGAGTGATGTATTTCTACTATTTTTAAGAACCTAACATTATACCATTATTTACAAACTGTATTTCTGAAAAGTAATCATCATCAGTCATACATTGAGAGAGCGAAAAAAAAAAAGGATTATATATAAAGTAACTCCATCTGCCAGGTTTAAGTCGGTGTCTTTACAATTCCTCTGTGCATTAATGATGCCTTGTAGCTCTGCCACTGCTTCCCGTCCATGTTACACGGCACTTGATGACAATCGATATTATTATTAACATGTAATGGCCCCGTGTTGAATAACCATGCTGCCTCCAGTCAAAATCAATAAGCACCTTTTTTATTCTACGGGACAAGATAAAAGCGGGGCAGCATTTAAATGCACTTTGGGTTGTGCCGGCACATATCATCGGAGGTGGAGCGTGCCCACCGTGAGCTTGGAGGGATTACCACAATAGACGAATAGCCTGGGGCCAGCTGTCCGTTAGAGGCACTCTGATTGGTTGGTGCTGGCTTTGTGTCAAACTTCAAAACCTTACACAGCTGTTCATGCTCAATCTCCACAAACGCACGCACGTACATACATACGAACGCAGGCCAGTGATCTTAGGTCACTCGAGTTCGTTAGGATGTATGAATAGAACGACCAGTGTGAAAAATAACTAGGTTTACAGTAGGCCTACAGCACGTCACGAGGGAATTCTGGCCAACTCATTTGCCCCATCTCTCCTAGCTGCTATGCTACGCTAGGAGCCATCGCTATCAACTGTTTTACATCAAGTAGGTTGTATTTTCTATGACATTTGAATCAAAGATGATATTTCACTTGGGATTTCACTTGAAGACTTAGAGGAAAGGTGACAACCTGCAAAGCTTTTCTTTTCTAAACTCAACCCTCGACACAGAAAGCGACAGACAGTTGATGCCAACAGCTTATCGCTGCTATCCTACCTCAGGATCTTGGGCGAGGAGCTGGGAGAGTTTCTCATGCCTCCGTTGCGCTGCTTTTTTTTCGGGGACAACGCCGACTCCTCTTCAACTGCGAACACAGGCAACCGTTTGAGGACATTTGGACGAAGGGAGACAACATCGAATTGGACAAAAGGGAGTTGCGGAAATCAAAGCACAAAGATGTTTTTCCATGTATGACAGAAATATTTAGACGTGTGAGTATTAGTGGTTAGATGCAAAACATGCGGACATTGGGCATTGACCTACGTGAATAGCCAGGGTCCAAACTTTGTATGCACTGCACACTGTATGGGTGTGTTTTTAAAGTAAATTCATCAACAAGGAAGTAAGCGTGAAATCACAATTACAGTAGTATGGGGTATCTAGCACCATTCTTTGGTTTGTGGGATTGTTGGGGTTCACACCAGTATGACAGAGAGAGAGAGAAACAGAGGTAGAGAGAGACTCCCTCCCACCCCTGTATCCTGAGCAGCTGTCTCTAGGTTATGTGCAGCAAAGATGCCACTTATTAGAGTCTGTACCACACAAAAATATTTTCGCAGAAAAAAAAAAGAAAAAAAAAGTTTAATAATACGTATGGATTTAAAAATAATAATCAGAAGCATTTTACCATATTTGAATGTTTTGGGGTGTCAAGAAAGAATCTTTTTGCTAACCTTATTTATTCCTAACTAGCGTCTAAGAGGCTGTTTTAGGTTCCATGTGTGCTTTTAAAGTGATACAGACTTTGTCATTGTACAAACACTCAAAATAGCCTGCATTAAAATGTACATCTGATAGCTTGTGAATCATGGTCCTGAAGATGAGCGCAACATCTTTTATATACTGCGGTCGTGTGTGTACACGCACACGTCTGTGACACCTTAATGGAGAATGTTGAAGTATAGGGAGACGAGAATGAACGGGGGGAGGGGAGGGGGGCTGCACATCCTACGCTCCGTCAATATTTAGTGTCTATATTTAATGCCTCTTACGCACGGCGGGCTCATTAGGAACGCTACGCATGCAGCCACTCCAGCCGCTAACACACCCCATGCACCAGTTGTGGATTTAGAGGTACGGGCGGGGTTGAGGGACCACAGCACATACAAGGCTTACAGTGCCTGAGACAGAGCCTGGCGTTACCGCCGTGACCGAGGCAGTATCTGTATTTCAGCGGCAGACTGCTCGTCCGCTGGAGCCGGCCGGCATCCTTCGCCATCCCAGCCGCCGCCCCCCCCGGGGCTCGTGCCCAACAGCCGGGCACACACTGCCTCAGTGCAGGTGGCTGGAGGCTCCCTTTGTGGTTGTTTACCAGGGGGATGGACGTGGCGGTGGCGGGGGCCCGGCTAGATGCCCCCCTATAGAGCATACAGCTGTGGCTGAGCTGACAGGATGGTGCTTTGTCTAGACGATCACCGTAAACTGCCAAGTACAGAAGGGTCAAAATCAGTGATTTTGATTTTTAATCTGCCTTTTCTTTGTGTTCGCTGAACAGACAAAAGTTTCAAAAGATGTGATTCATCTTGACCTATATGTTAATAAAACATTGCATTGTGCATCGCTTATCAACTCTCACAGCATAGCCGATGTGGTAATTCTCTCTGACTAAAGGATGCTAACACAGTAGCTGAATAATTAACAAACTTTTTTTATTAAACATCACTTAGCCACTTAGGTAGAGCCTAAGTGAAACGTTGGGTGTGGCGCTTTATAATAACCATGAATTAATAAACGTGTTCCAGCACTGTGATAATGTGGATATGTTATGTTACATCACAAAGCTCCTCTATACAATTGTTTTCAACATGTTTTACAGTTTGAATTGTTATCAGTTTTCCATCTGAGATTAAACTATTACATCTCAGATAAGGATTGCGCTGCAATCCAGAGGTGATCATTTCAGCAGTCAGCTGTCTAGCAGATTACATCCCCCCCTATGCACCTAAATGCCCACCATTTAAACATTTTTGCTTGTTCTCCATGGCAACAGTGTTGTGGCTCAATTATCCAGAACACAGATCATGCTACTAAAGATATTGGACTAATAAAGATGGAACATTGATGGATGAATGCATTTCATCCATCCATCTTCTCCCGCTTATATGGGTCACGGGGGCAGCAGCTCCAGCAAGGGACACCAAACTTCTCTTTCCAGAGCCACATTAGCAAGCTCTGACTGGGAGATCCCGAGACGTTCCCAGGCCAGTGTGGAGATATAATCTCTCCTAGTCCTGGGTCTTCCCCGAGGACTCCTCCCAGCCGGATGTGCCTGGAACAACTCCCAATGGAGGCTCCGAGGAAGCATCCTTACTAGATTCCCGTACCACCTCTACTGGCTCTTTTCTATGCAAAGGAGTATGTATGGTGGACCGCAAGGCTACCTGAGAAACTTTTGGACTTAAAGAATACTATAGCTTCTTTAAAAAGGGATACGCCTCAATTTAAGATCCGAATCAGATTTGTGCCTTATGAATGTTTGTGTAGGCCGTGTATCTTTAGTCAGATTCTTCCATTTGATGCTTTAAATCTTCGTATATAAGAACAGAGGACATGATTTTCATAGCCAGAGGTAAAATGAAGCATTCCCACCATCGACTGTGAAGCTGTAGATGACAGTAAACATAAACCACTCACTTTTTTGATGCTTTGAACACACAACTGCTTGGTATAACGCACAATGTCAGGGAACAGGTGAAGAGAAAATGAATGGAGAACAGTGACAATATGAAGGAAGATTAGAAACTGTAAAAAAATGGTGGCAACACAGGAAAAGAGGTTGAGAGTTACAACTTACTTGATTTGATATATCCGTTATAGCTATTTTTAGCTGAGAAAAACAAAGACAATGAGAGGTTAGAAGAAACGGGCTGCAATGATCATATTACAAGTGGCAACTGGTTTTAGCGACTCCAGGACCATATGGATAGAGAAACTGGAAATAAAACACACACACACATACACAATATAAAACACACTGTACTGTTATGTAGTAATTCTGTCTGTAGGCTAAATTGTGAATGTGTTGTTGGCTTGTATATAAAGTCACCCGTTAAGTAATTTTGCATGTATACAACAAAATGTATCAGTTCTGTTAACATGCTAAACGCACCGATCTCTACACATCACAAGATGATGTGGTCGAGTCATTAAAGACTGGTGACGTGGTGATTGTGCCACTGTAGCTGGTCTGCGCAAACTTAGCTAACGCTAATATACACACACCTTATAAATACATCCATGATATAGACCCATTTACTGCGGAAGTCACGCCGACTTCACCAACATATGCATGCTCAGCAACAGAAGTCCCGTTTACCCCCACATATAAAATAGGCTAAATTAACTCTTTTGCAATTATCCATATGGCTCAACAGCTCCCATGTGTCCTGCCCTTTTTTAACCCGTTAAAATGCATTTAGAGTGGTAATAAAACCCTTAAAATGCACTTTTGCCGTTTTGGTCCATTTTCGGCAGACACGCACATTCGGGCACGACACCTCCTTGTCATTTTTTGTCTGGTAACAAAAAACGTAAACATGGCTAGAAGCTGCCGTGTGACAGGATGCACTACTAACAAGGTAGGAAACCCAGCGCTAACTTTGAATAGCTCTCAAAGCGAAACAATTAGCCCAAATCGATCATATATACAGGCAGAGACAAACTAGGCCCACTGGAGGGAAACACAATCGCCCGGAACAATATGCTAAATTATGTTAATTATGTCAAATTATGTCAGAATTGTTTTAGCACGCCGTTTCAACCAGCAGCTTTTAGGCATTTTGCAGAAATCTACGGTACTTCTGTTGCATCAGCCTTACATCTGTCATCATTGTTTGCAAACAGTAAAAAGGGTCTATATAGATTTCCACCCCCCCCTTCTGTCACGAGGGTGTGAAACTTTTCATGGAGACCAGGAAGTCCCAACATGAGCATTAATACCTTACAATACAATAAAAGGTCACGCATTGAGCTTTAGGGCGGTGGTGTGGGGGGGGATGGGGGGTGGGTGTGTGTGTGTGTGGGTGTGTGTGGGGGGGGGGGGGGGATGCTGTGGCGGTGACAGCAATGTTCAAACAAGACCTTCGCTGGCCCTGGCATCTGTCGCCTGCGATCGCTGGGTGCTAGCGAGAGTCACAGGGCTAACGGGCTAGCATCTGTCCCACAACTAAAGAGGGAGAAGCGGGGGTGAGGGGACTCGCCTGCCTGGTGGTTAGGAACTGTCAGGCAGAGTTCCGTGACAACCGGTAGCACTCCGAAGATGAAAATGCAAACATAATTTTCACGTCAGGCCGCATAAAGCCCCGTGCTCTGTGAGCCCCACACCATGTTGACAGCAGCTCCCGAGCTCTCCTCTACCGTAGCTTAGCTCTCCTCTAGCTTAGCTCACCAGCACAGGCCTGGAAGATGCAGTCTGGGGTTGGAACACCCCCCCCCAAACCCCTCTTCCCGACGCCTAAGAGGGCTACACAGTGTCGTTTACCGTGAGATGGATTCCATAAGCGCGTGTCACAGTATACGGACGCATCCTGGCAAATTGTATCCGACGCGTTGCGAAATCCGCCGTTCGTTTTGTACCCTTTTCTCTCGGACACTAATACAATTTATACGCTTCAAACGAAGGCCTTTGGCTTTAATGGGGAATACTAATTATATTAAGAATTCATATGCCACTCAGGCCAATTAATGTTCCGTCCTTCTGACAATTCAATCTGAATTATAAGCATGGACAATTCAAACCCTGAGAGAACAATTAAACTGCGTTACACACATCACTAAATATAGCGCTTGAATGGAGCAGTGTCAGGGCTACGCAATTGGTGTCCGTGTCGTTCACAACACCTTCACAACACAAACACATGCGGCATGCTTCACAAGCCCCCTGCAAACAGAAATATAAACATATGCATAAACATCGCTACAGTACCCACACCCAGGACACCAAACGGCGAACGTATACTGTAAAATAAAATGTAAAAAAGGGCACATCGACTGAAGGTCTACGGCGGCGGCGGCGGAGGGGGGGCGGGGGCGGCGCGGGTCCACACAACACAGAAGCGGAGGGAGCGACTGTGCGCTACAACTGGTGCGCGCCGCACGTGAACAACAAAAACATGTGAAACAGCACGAGGCTGACAACTTACAGTCGCATACAGCGGCCGTGCATTCATGAACAGAGAGGGGAGACAGTGGAATGTGGCGCTGGGCGGAGTCCGCGGTACAATGCACATTTAGGGGCATGCATGAGCAGTCGCGCTCCGTACGGCCGCAATCAAAACAACATGCCCGTTTCATTCTCTTGTAGGCGGACATCTTGGCTACAGTCACAGGTTGAGATGGGAGGGAAGAGGAGCGGGGGGGGGGGGGGGGGGGGGGGG
>JAODLL010000011.1:1333527-1351719 GCA_026546735.1 Forbesichthys agassizii
GACTGCACCCCAGCTCTGAGCCTGACTCCACCTTTATTAAAGTGTGACTGCACCCCAGCTCTGAGCCTGACTCCACCCACAACAACTTTAAAAAATGTGTCAAGGAGCTGTGTGATGGAAGGAGGGGGTGGGGACCATCATTAACATTTGAATTTGATGACGTATGAGCGGACAGCGTGTACTGTTGAACACCAGCCAGGTCCTGGTGTGATATAACGGATATGACATGTAGATCCGTTTTCAGCCCATAAAACGCTGATGTTTTTATGAATAAGGGAGAATGTTGTCAATGTTAACCCCAGCACTGATGTGTCTCATCACAGGTCAAATCCCATTAGCTTACAGCTCAGCAACCACATTTTTAGGGTGCGGCTACACCATCCAACACATGCTGTGATGCTGAATGAAGACAACATAGCGTCCTACCGCATGATGTTAGAGGCGTCCTCCGCGTCGGGATCGGCGCAGTACTTGTTGGCTAGGATCAAACAGGCGTCTGCTGATTCGATCTGGAAGGCGGGACGTGCGACAGCAAACAGAGCCAGACGATGACCGGGCAAGCAAGAAGCAGGGAATGGCATTGACAATCACACGTATGAAATGGTAATATCAAACATGGAGAAAATTAGCGCAGGTGCATTATCCTAGCCTCGGTTCAGCTTCAGTTTAATGTCGCCGTGAGAGTCAGTCTGGAAAGCCTCGGAATCATTTTGAATGTAACCGAGTAGCAACTGAACTTTACAATCAGCATTGTGTTTATAGCTATATGGCCGTGGTTTAGGTGTGCCGACAGCAAAAACGACCAGATTGTTAATCCAATAACCCGCCAAGTGTTTGGCACACTTTCAATGTACGGCTTCCCCAGATGGACTTGTGACAACATATCCTCTGGCATGTCAAGTTGGCATTATCCTTCTTATAAGGCTAATAACTGTTTATTTCACAGTAGAGAATTGTTGTATTTTAAATTGGACAAAAATATTGCCACAGTTTGATTCGTCACAATTTCTCACAATGTCACAACTTTACAAGCTTGAGGCATTAACAAAACGTGTCTCAACTCTCCTGTGCTACAACATACATACCACCGTGAGATCACAACATCAGCACAGCAAAGCCCAAAACACAGCGCGTCTCCACGGAGACACAGTACAGCAATACGTGCCGTAGCTCCGTGGCCTGTTACCTTGACTCTGGCCAGGTCGTGGGGGTTGAGGACGGAGCCTTGGTAGAATTCCACCTGGGTGAAGTGACGCTTGAACAAGGCTTCCAGCTCAAGATTAGGGGAAATACTACGGAAAAACACACATTAAACTAATGAATGTATTATAATAATCTATTTGGCAGCAAGCAGTTTGTTGATTATTATTATTATTATTATTATTATTATTATTATTATTATTATTATAATAAAGCAATGTAAAAACAGGACTGGAATTCAAATAAAAGGATAAAAAGTGGAAACACATTTAATTACAATCGAATATAAACAAATACATTTTCAGTGAGAATATTAAGAATACGACAATGTATAAAATAATTTTTTTTTGTGGTTTTGCAGAAATAAGTGTGTATATAATTTACTTACTTATGGAGAAAAACTATTTCCACATTGACATCGTCCCTGTCCTTGTGTAGGAAGTCTTTTAGAAAGTTGGAGACACTTTCAAGTGTAATATGGCCACAGACAACAATGTGCCTAAATCAAGGCGGAGAATAATAAATCCAATGAAATCATAGTTAAAAAATTAAGAGTTACCAACAGAACAAAACAATAAAGATGTCTCCTGTAGCATCACTAGACTAGAGATGAGAAAGGCATTTAAGAAAAATGGAAAACAATCAACAAATCATTTCCACCCTTCATTCTGTATCACCAACTAAAATATGATACACATACAGTATACATTCGGATGGGACTAGGCTATAATGTAGATGTTTAGTAAATAGAATGGTGAATAAGAATGCTTTAAGCAGCTGTATTATGTAAGCAGGGGTTGGCCCAGGAAGGTCAAAGAGAATGGATTGCAGTATCAGATTATTAAAGATTTTCAGTTAGAGACTATACATTTGTGTATAGAAACCCTGAACTGATAAATCTTTGTGCGATTAATCTGCCACAGTGACGTTTATGTGCCTCTTCATTTATTTAGATACAATATCTAATTTCACAAAAACGTATCTGTGAAGCTACACTAACTGTTTTCCCCACCAGCTATAGAACTGTCACCCAGTGTGCGCGATATGGTTATATTCAAGTGTGCCTCTGTCTTTTATTCAAAATTATGAATAGACACTTTAACATTTAATATTTGTACATGGCAACTATGCCAAATCCCACACTACTGCACATACCCACAACAACAACATGTCACATGGCTGTCAAAAGCAGAATAGTATACACTTACTGTGGTCAGAGTCGTCTAAACATACACACCATGTTCTTTCGAGGGTCAAATGTTATTTTTAAGTGTTGTAAGAGAAGCACTGGATGGCACTTGTGCCATCAGTGTATGGAAGAAAAGGGTCAGAAAATACTGATTTCAGACCCAGTACATTTTTGTCATTTTGTCAGTTGCTATACTAGCGACTGTGATACCATCCAAAGCATGTGATTAGATTTAGGATAGATAGGAAGAGAGAAGGGAATGGAAGGGAACAGCAGTTTATTAACAGCAGTAATAGCCATTAGCATATCCTTGGATATGGCTATAAACAGTATAGGAATGAAAATATGATCCTATCTTAACAAATGTAATTCATCTGACGTGTATGGCTATGTGGAAACAACGTACAGTAATATACATTATATAGAAGGTCAAAATCTAACCTCATTATCTCATTCAGCTAAAACATTTATTCATATGTATTAAGGCAGTAGTTTAAACAAAATACTGTACATGTGAATCTAGAACTACTGAGCACTACTGATGTGAATACTCTGAAAATAAGAATCAAACTAACAAGACAACAATAACACAACAACATTGCAATAAATAAATCAAAGTGTTTAAGCAAGCTGCGATCCGCAAGTTATATCTCTTTCTTTCTTTCCTGCCTGGCAGATTTGTTGGTCTATGGTTCGGCAGAACCCCATTTAACGTGCATCTTGAAAAAGAATTATAAATATTTTGTCCAGAAATTTAAGTGAAATTTAAGTGAAAGTCTTTTCTTAAGGCTGTATTTAAGCCTGTACAGTAGGGTGGAGGTCTGACTGAAGATGAGGCCAGGAATATACAGCATCAAGGCATAAAGAACAGGCGTTGTTTTCATCAAGAGAAAAAAATAGATGAAATTAAGCAAGAAGCAAGCAATGGCGTGGACAATCACATGAAATGATATCAAAGATTGAGAAAAGGAGTGTGTCAGTAGCCTACGTCACATTGAAATCTCCATTGGCACAAACCTGTGTAGGATTTTCTCAAAGTATCGCTGTTAAATGTAATAATATAATTGTGCATTATCCTTCTCATAAGGCTAATAACTATATATTTCACAATAGAGAATTGTTGCATTTTAAATAGGACAAAACAATGGCCACTCTGTCTTGTGCAGTAGCAGATTTTGATTGGTCACCAATTCTCACAATTTCACAACATATAAAAGCTTGACGCAAAAGCAAAATATGCGTAATTAAATTCCCAGTGCTATAACATAAATACAATTTGAGACACATTTGAGATTTCGGACGGAGGTGAGTGGGGAAAGTAAATAAATATATAATGTTTTGTATATGACGGGACAAGTTTACAAAAATGCAAAGGTGGGTACAAATGAATATGCCAGTAGCCAACCAGTCACATTAAAATCTCCATTGGCACAAACCTGTGTAGGATTTTCTCCAAGTATCACTGTTAAATGTAGGGACATAATATTTGACAGCTATAGGAGCCATGCCAAATACACAATGGATGTAATGTATATTAATAAACAGGTGGGGATTCAGCATCTTGAAACAGACGTTTTGGGGATTGAACACATGACCTTTGAGCTGTGGGTCAACAACCCTATCTTAGCCCCACTGAGAAATCCTACAGCGGCATGACAAATCAATTTAATGACTATAAGCAGACATGTATTGCCAAGCAGCCATGGCGCACACAGCAAAAAGCAAACAATTATACAATAATCATGGCCAAATTCTTCAGTCACGGTGTGACTTTTCCTATGTAACTTAAAACTGAGACCAGTAGATCTCAGATTGCAGTCCAGATAAATCTAGTTCTGCAATATCAACGTTGTTCACCTCTTTAGGAGGGGGTCACTAGAGTCACACAAAACCACACCATTAAAAAGTTTTCTTTTCAAATTTTCTCATTTGTATGACTTACTTTCTGCCTCTGGTCGAGTTATAAGGCCCTCCATATTTCTTCCGATTAAGGATGAGGGCAGCGATTTCTGGCACGTAGCGAGCAAACATGGCCTACACGCATGAGACAGAAACAGAAAATGCATGCAGTGGAGGTTCTACTGCACTGGAGGCCGCAGAGCCCCCAGGAATACTTACTTTCTCCCATTAACAGCACTATAGGAACCACCGTATTTCTTGCGATTTCCTATTAACTCTATGATTTCAGGGACGTAGCTCGCAAACATGGCCTAAGGAGAAGATAGGAGACAGAGGAATAAACTAAAAAAAATAAAGACAGGTAGAAGGAGAGCTGGTTTGTCAGGTTTCCTTAAAAAGGTTAGGGAGAAATAAATAAAGGCAGGTGCAGGGATGCTACTACGATGTTATCTGTTAGCAAGGAAAGGGGTGGAAGAAAATGTTTTGAATCTGAATGTAACCTGGGATTACAGCAGTTACATTCTTAATATTGTGGAAAAGCATGGACAGTAAAAGAAAAACAAAGCAATAAAATGATGTACAGATCTTGGTAAAGAGGGGTGGGCAAGGTGGGGGGGGGGGGGATAATGTAACATAGATGACATTTGGTATGCCAAAGAAAGCCTTACTTGCCATGTTTCGTCCAACAAACACAAGCTGGATTGATTTATATAATACAGTCCAATGGAGAGCAGATGGTATGTGTGTGTGTTCGTTACTGTACTACATCCTGCATATTAACGGAGTAAAAACCCCAAAGCAATAGGCTCTGGCCTGTTATGTGTTGAGTCCATGGCAGTCTTTATAGGCTGCAATGTTTCATCTGTGCATTAATAAAAAGGGCACATCTGTGCCATTACATTGCTTACTGTGTGCTATAAATGGGGTTGTGAGAGTTGCATCCATCACGCTGACCTATAAATCATCCCATGTTATTGTGTTTGTTGGAAAGTAGGGACAGGACGTTGAAGACAGGCATCTGAAACCGCTTATATTTTCAATTACCAGCACAACGCAAATCATATCCAAGTGTTGAACACTATCTATGTGGCAAATACAAATGAAAGGAAACCTGCAGGCTATGGTTACTATAAGCACAATTTATCTACTGTAGTATCTAGTACATTTTATAGACAACACATAACATGCTGTGCAAGGTTACGTTTAGAAAGCCACTAAATCATTTGGTGCAAAACAACAGCACAAAAACCAGTGTTGGGAAAGTTACTCAGGAATTGTAATAAGTAACGAGTTACTTATTACTCCTCCAAAAAGAAAAAAGACAACTTTACTTATTACTGGGTATTAAAAGTAATTAGTTACGTTACTAGTTACATTATTACATTACTTTCACAATCACTACCCTGTCTCGCTCCTGTCGAAAAATGCCAACCTGTGTTAGCCAGCTCATTTTAATATTGAATATTGGAACAATAATGAACCATAGGAGTCCACAATCAGCCAAAGTGAAAACATTGCAGCCTCTTAAACCAGATGATTGGACAGGTTGGTTCAATTAGCCTAAGTTGGCTAGGACCAGATATCTCCTCCTTGTATTACAGTAATGCTGCATTACTTGGATTAGTAAATGTAACATTACCATTTTGGAAAAAGTAATTAGTTACACTACTAGCTACTGGGAAAAGTAATACTATTACAATAAATAGTTACTGCCCAACACTGGCAATACCACCCCGGGTTACGATGATTTGCTTGTGTATAGAGGACTTCAGCAAGAATATTATAAGAGGGGGATTTTTACCAAACCACCAAGGATGAAGAAGACCATGAACAGACGACCCAGGGTGGTTTTTGCATAAACGTCTCCATAGCCCACGGTGGACATAGTGACCATGAGGAGGTAGACACATTCCCAATACGAAAGTGCCTGGGAATTCTGGAAGTTTTCCCAGGGGTCCCCTGAGTTCTCCACCTGGAAAAGTCGATAAAGCAGATTTATACAAAAATCAGCTAAAGGTGCGCACGTGAAGATCATCAACACCAGACATGCAGTTATGCTAACATATAAATGAGCTAGAAATCTAACCGTTGTTGCAGGAATGTTAACTCACTTACCAAATGTATGAAGCCTGCTGCTGTTAGCCATGTGCTTATGAAGATTGAACACAAGTTCACCAGCTTTATTGAGTTGCTATTTAAAAACAAAAAGAGATGGCAAAAAATATTTTACTAAACAAATACAGTATAACATACAGTACAAATGAAGAGTTCAGATTCTTTATTTTATTGGCAATATTTCAATATTATTATGTTTTTGAAAGATATTACTTTATATTCAGTGTCACACATTCGTTTAATTGTAATAAAAAGGAGAAAGTATTGAACATAATAAATATAGCTGTTTTACACTGCTAATGCCCTACTTTTTTCAGATTGAATTAAAATATTCTAATTAGTTTAGCAGAATTACACAGATGTACTGTAACATAGCCAAGATGCAGCTAAATACAGTACAGTCATGCGCACAATGCATTCCCACAATGATAACACACTTCACAGTAACTCAAACACAAAACATACAAAACATACGTTGTGCCAAAAGAACATAATGGTTGTTATGTACTTACTAGAAATCATATCCTTAATAGACAGTGCTCTTTTCTTTAATAAAGTGTATGTGGTATTTCTACATATCACTCATTTGGGAAAAGTAACTTGTGTTTGTGTTGTAGATTGGCCAGGCTTGGCCCATCTGTGCTTTGTGATTTGGGTAAATGATTGAGGAGATTATTGTGACTACATTTTGTTGAGCTATGACCACTCCCCAACATCTGGGCAAAAGGCATTAATTCTAAGCTTAGGGAAAATGTGGGAAATCTCATTCAATGCTGCATTATGTGTCTGAAGCGTATGAGCTACAGGACATTTTGTGTATTCCAATGTCGTCATGAATGGACCACACTAGCTGCGCTTTAAGGAAATGTATTTAATATAATGGCTACATTTGTTTTATATGAAATTATGCAGTAATGTTAACTTTTCAATCATAATCACTAACTAAAGAGTTTGTGAAAAATATTACTATAACACATTTGCAAATAACCTCCCCCCCCGCCAAAAAAGTCACTAAATCTTGTAAAATGTTTTACCACTATGCATGCAACGTTGTTACACCTCTAAATGCCAAACTTACTATGATTTTGTGTGTTAATTAAATATACACTTACCTTGTTTTTAATATATTCAAAAACTGTAAAATTTCTGAGAACTGTATCAGTCTTAAGGCCCTTAAAAACCTCAAACCTGTGGAAAAACAGACCATAAAGGTACATTTCTTAGACGTCTCCAAATACATTTTTACATTAATCAGTTTGTTTGAAAAATATTTGAACCTTTCAAACGTTCATTCATCTTTCTAAAGCTCATTGGACTTGTTTACCAGTCCCATCATGGCCTTGCATCTGCTTACCTTTCCAACTTCATTCACTCACACACTCGTAGTCTCAGCTCCTCAAACTAAGGTCTGTTTACTGTCCCAAAATGAAGGCTCTCCACTATGGGGGACCGGGCTTTTAGTGTTAAACGGTAGAACACTCTCCCTGCTGAAACCCGCAACTCAGACTCTTCAATCATTTTTAAAAACAAACTGAAGACTTATCTGTTCAGGCTATCTTTTCCCGTGGCTTAGGCAGATTTTAATTTAGCTCTGGTTTTATTATGTATTTAATGCTTTCTGTTTGAACCATGTTGTTCAATGTCCTTGGCCATCTTGAAAGGCGTTTGGAAATCTAATTTATTATTTTTATATAGTTTTTGAAACAAAATCGTACAACCAACTAAGAAATATTTTCAAAATCATGGGACTGAAATGAAAAGCAACTCTGAGCACCTCTGAGTTGCGAAGTTGAAAACAAATCATTAAATAAAAGCCCTTTAATCTCAGCAGACCCACTTTCTCACAAAGCTCTAGCATAGCTGGATACATTTTTCATTATTGTGAGATAAAACTCAAACATGAACAAGATTATTAACCTGGATTATCGTATAGCCAGGTGCATGCAGTCAGACTGACCCCACTGCAGGTTGACAAATATTATGTCATATTATAAATCTGTTTGAATTAGTGCAGAGAGGTCAAAGATACAGCTACAGTATTTAAGATAATTAATTTGCCTCAACCTGTAAATAGCAACACCATTAATAGACAGATGATGACATGATGCTACTTCATAGAACTGTACAGTCACAAGACAAATTAAATAGATTAGTGATATTGCTTACCATATCTACATAGGTACCGCTATCTGTCAAAGAACAACATGTCTTAGAAATAAATTCTGTCAAACTCCTGTTTATAGCTCCTCATTGACTCTACAGCACATGCATGAAATAGCAATCACAGCCCACCTAATTACAGAAACCAGTGAATCAATACCAGTTAATAATTGATTCAGCAATAAACCAAATTGTGTCTGAAGTCTGAACACCATAAGAGGCATTAATGATTTACATGAATCCCTTGCAAACGTCGACGATTCAGCATTACAATTAAATGCTTATAACTCAAGAAATGTAACAGCTTGCCTGCAGAGAGGCACAAATATACAAATATATATATATATTTTTTGTATATGTTGTGCTTTGACCAGATGGTAAAGCACAACACCAGTTAAACCCTGCGCTGGCTCGAACCAACACAACCCCCCCCCACACACACACACACACCCTCACACACTAGCTCTGGACGTGGCAGCAATAAAGGGGTTGAAGGATTGACCCCACCTTCCCCCCCGACCCCCCTGGTTCTCACCCCAGTAGGAGACAACATGGAAACAAGACCCTATGCTGTAGCACAGGCTGTCCTGGTCTTCCTTGACCTCGTTGACCTGCCCGTGACCCACCCTGACCCGGTAGCCGTTCCGGAAGAGCTCGGAGGTCGACTTCCTGCGTCGGCGCGTATTGACCGCGGTCTCTGTGCGCGTGCCACCGTCGTGCGCGCGGTACACCAACATCTTGGTGGGAATCATTTCTCCCTTTAAAAAAATATAAATGAAGAAACAACCGCTGGAGCTGAAACACAACCGCGTCCTAAAACTACCCGGTTTCAACTGACTGGCTTTCACACTAGCTCACATCTAACCTACCTCCCGACCTACCTACCTACCTGCCTGCCTTCGTTTCTTCCGCGTCAGCAAAGAAATCTAAGAAACCTGCTCTGCAAACAGAGGAATTAAAACACGCTGTTTTCACCCAGCTGTCATGGGAGGAAGAGGAGGCGGAACGCTAAAGGAGGAGGCTGCTCCGGAGATAACTCGTGATCCGGCTTGCCATAGGCCCGACACTGTACTCCCTGTTGTCATCTGTCATGTGCGACGAGCTTAAAGCAAGCCCCTCGTCCCCTCCCTGTCGGCACATTACGGCGTAAGCTCCTTTAGGGTTCATCCTCAGGGAACAGAAGCAGCCGCCGGGGAGCAGTGGTTCCAGCCAGAGTTTAGCCTGTAGCTCACAGACGGACAGACGCTTCATTCTCTAACCTTACAGACGTCGTCCTGTCACGCATTCACACTGCAGTAGACGGCAGGTCATACGAAACCACTGTGAAGCAGCCATGTACCGTATATCGCTTCTGAAAGCATCCTGCTTTACCGCTGGATTAAGCGATTCAGACGTAATCCTGGATTAAGGACAGCTGCTGTGATGGCAGTTATTGTAACTGCCATCTGAAACTAAATATGAGTCACTCAAGGTGGAAAGCACAACTCTGTTAACAGCTCGTAGTATCTGCAAGCAAAAATATTACAAGTAAAATGTGAATTGAATTTACTTTGGTTATAAAAACAAATACATTTGATTTGGTCAAATAGATGATGATAATTGAACGATGGGAATTGCATCGAGTATTAGTACATTTCCCAGTTGGTTCCATGGTCAATTTAGTGCTAAAACCCTGTGTTTACAGACGATGCCACACAGTACCAGTGCATCTACTGTACGTTCTAAATATGTGGTCACATGACCAGTAATAACTGTTCCACAGGCAGTGGGGAGAGAGGAGAGGCATGTGGCCACGCATGACAAAGGGTCAACATGTCACCTACATAGTTTGACACGTTAAAACTGACAGCATTAGCAAACAAGCCCAGACGAAACATTAGACCGAGTATGTATATGTAGAGGTGCATTATACTACATACTTTTAAGACGCTTGTATAAAAAGGATTTATATCTATTGACAAAGCCAAGCAAAATAATAAACAAAATAATAAAAACAAAATAGGAATAACAAAATATTAAACATTCCCAATAATTACAAGATGTGAACAAGCAGCAACAGTATTTACTAGAAACAAATACAGACATTGTCCCATTTGGTTTAATTATACTCTTACTTGAAAAACAACACTGTAATTCATGTTGTTGCACACATGTTACTTTACAAAAAGCCACTAGGTGGCAATCTTTTAACCAACATCACCATGCTCCATATTCCTAGTCTGCACGCGCGCGCGCACGCACGCACACACGCACGCACGCACGCACGCACGCACACACAAACTCTGTGGTCCATGCCAAGCAAACACAAATTGATTATGTCATTTTATCTTTCAGGCCACTGACCATGAAATAAGGTGTTTGTTTTTATACAGAATGGCAATATCACATCTTGTCAACAACGTTCTACCCTACTGGAGAGCCCCATTTAGGAGACAAAGGGCATCTGTGACCAACATGCACAATGGCAACAGGGCTTTTCCCCATTCAGAACAAATAGTTTAATCATAAAAACATTCCTAGATGGACACATGTAACTCTGCGGGTTACATTCCCACAAAAGCGGTTTGTAACATGCTACTGTGTCTTTTATGCACGGACGGACATAAAAGAAACAGCTTGTTTCCATGCCAATGGCATCAGAATCCCATGAGATGCCACAGGCCTGTGTCAAAACAACACATTCCACCAGGTGGCGACACATGTTAGAAAACCAACACCTTTTTGTAAATGAGTTCCTCCACCCTTACCAAGCCAGCTCCTGTTCAGGTAGACGGACACAAACACCGGGGGGACCGTGAAGAAGTCCACGACGGAGTTCACCTCCAGCCAGAACCACAGCTTGTCATTGGCGGCGATGAACTGTGAAAGCACAACGCCGCAAAGCCTGCCGTCACAATCCTCCTTTAAAGGTGACGTAGAGCAAGTAAAGGCCACCGCCCACTGAAGGCGTCAACGCGCGTCAAGTGAGGACTAGCTCATTTTAACGGGGAAACGCCCACTGGCAATGCCTGGTGATTTCTTGAGCGTCAAGCCATACAAATGCATTGTGTATTTTTAATAGAAGTTTTTTACGCGCCGCCGAACGACGCTGCCAGTGGGCGGCAGCCTTAAGAGCTAGACACCCCCCCCCCAACCCCCCCTTCCCTCCCTCTGACATCTGTCAGGCTTCCATTGCGAAGCACCATTAAAAAGGGCATAGTAGCTGATTGTAAGATGATACATTAAATCACTTCTCACAGTCCGCTAGGTGCCCCTGTCTCTGTGCGTGCTTAAGATTAAAGAAACAATCAGGTACTTCTACACAGCCCTGGCTCCTGGCTACATACATACGAATATATACAAAGTGGAGCAGACCGCACCCTATGGCATTGAAGGGAGAGGTTTGTATTCATCTGAGTTTGAATAAAGCAAGCGCTCCAGAATTACTCACTAAACCCTTAAGAAACTTGCAGCTACTGTATGTGTGCATTCAAGTGATTGACAGGCAAGGTAGATTCACCAGTTCTAAAATCCCACCTACAGCACCTTTAATAAACACAAAGTTCATTCACTTCCACATATTTACTGTACATGCGATTTTTACAGTAATACTGTATTGTTACTTACGCGTAGGCCAAAATAAAGTAGGAAGAATATGTTGAATGCCATGTCAATCTGCAGCGTGAAGTCCGTATGGAAGTGCTGACAGGATTCAATAGGACTGAAGAAATAGGAACAACAAACAAATGTTGATATTAGTGATTGGGGAATGACATTTGTGTAAAAAATGTAATTAAATGAAAAATAAAAAAATACAATGCTATTTAATGAAAACATAAATAAATAAAACGATACATTCTTCTTTTCCTGAAAATGCTTTTTTAAAAATGTATATATTTCCAAAAGAAGAATAGGTGTTCAAAAAAAGTGCAACAGTTGATATTTTCCAATGGCTTGTCTGTTGAGAAAGAGACATGCATTTATTGTCACAAGCAGCAACTTGTAGGTATGCTTGATTAACCCTTAAATAACTGCAAAACTATCTCCTCTGAGTCTCTTGAGATTAATGTATGCGTTTGTGTTGAGGAAATAATATCCCCTAGACTCAATGACGCTTTTTATACATGTAGGCTAGTATTTCCAGAGGTTACAATTGATGGTAATGGAGAGGCGAAGCAGAGGTTTAAGGGTTAAACGCATGCAGGGTTTATCTTTCTTGTATGAGTTCAAGCAGCCATAGCAAATGCTAGCAATGTAGTGAAGTCTCACCCTCAAAAAGCTTGTATCTGGCAATCAGAATTCAAATAAAGAGAAATAATTTACCAAGTTAATGTAACCACATGGTAATGGTAATTTAATGACATTCATAACCTGGTAATTAAACATCAAATTCTCACGTAAATGTAAATACAGGCGTATACAAAATATATTTGCATTGCAATGCATTTCTAGACATGGTACTGGTACATGGTATTAAGGATATGTCATTCAATAAATAGGATAGTTTTAGTAAATAATGACAAGAGGAACAATACACATCTTTTGTCGTGATGGAGCAATTATTGATTTTGTGTTTACAATGGAACAACTTCGATTTGTGAGCAAATGCATGCAGTGTTATTCATTAGAATTTTGCCAGCATGTTAATGGCAGGCGGGTCTCTCATGTTAAGAGTGCAGGGTGTGTTTAGCGTGATGCTTGTTTGCTATACATTACCAACAGAAAGAACCTGCGCTATACTCCGTACACACAAACCTTCTTTAGACAGGTATACTCCTGAGATTGTCCTTGTGGTGAAACCCAGCATTACAAAAATAGCTTTATGTAATGGGTGTGAATCTGAGGGCGCACACCCGTAAAGTACCACACCGATCTCTCAGTGGCCAACACTGTTCTTAGTGGTCCACAGTGTTCTCTACTCTTCTTTACACCATTTTGGATTAACTATTGTGTTTCAAAATATAAACAGCAAGCTGGAATGGAATTTCTAAACGGGGAGGTGAGGGTTGGATGTACATTTATAGTATATTTTACAGCAGTAGCTCGTTGCAAAATACTGTTTTATTACACTTATTTTCAGATAAAATCCTATTATGTCAAATATTGTACTGCCACTGGTACAAAACCGGGCTCATAAACCATTAGGATTATGTTGGGCTGAGCCAGTGACGTCAAAGCAAAAATCGCTGGGGTTTGCCGTTTTATGGTTTCGATTGGATCCCTAGCATCCTAGAGGACAGTTAGCACAACGTGGACCGCCCAAATCCCTCCCTCACATGCCGTGGAGGAATACATCCATCTGTCATCCACCTCCAATCGCAGGGCAATCTCACCACCAGTATTAATAGTCACCCCCCCAAAATGGCGGAGGACTCACAGACCACGACCACCCTTCCAACTGTCACATCCAAAAATAGCTCCAACCTTCACCCTAATGATGCTGCTGGGGCCGGGAAGTATAGTGAGGGGCCGCACTAAATGGCCACAACCGCGACCAGAAAAGCTCCGCTAAATAATTGAGTTCCAGTGTGCCCGGTCAGAAAGGGCCAGAGCCCGGATAAAAAGCCCCAAACCTCCTCCCACGTCCATCTGTCCCCACAGTCTCAGCCTAGACACAGGAACCAAACGTTGCAGCCACATGTTGTTGTTGGTGGTGCAATTACAGTTTGGTGCTCCGTCAACTTTATTTTATACTTGATAATGAAATTAAAAGGAAATTAATACATCTCTCTCATACAGTATATACTGTATGTGCATCTCTCATTTAAATATGAAAGACCATGCACGCTCTTATAAATATGAAAGACCATGCACGCTGTTATAAATATGAAAGACCATGCACGCTCTTATAAATATGAAAGACCATGCACGCTCATTTAAATATGAAAGACCATGCACGCTGTTTTAAATATGAAAGACCATGCACGCTGTTATAAATATGAAAGACCATGCACGCTGTTTTAAATATGAAAGACCATGCACGCTCTTATAAATATGAAAGACCATGCACGCTCTTATAAATATGAAAGACCATGCATGCTCTTATAAATATGAAAGACCATGCACGCTGTTATAAATATGAAAGACCATGCACGCTGTTTTAAATATGAAAGACCATGCACGCTCTTATAAATATGAAAGACCATGCACACCCTTATAAGATAGCAATTCAGTTTTGCAACCACTACTTGGTTTGAGTGCCCCCTCCTTTATTTTAGTTTCTTTCATTTCATTTCCACTATACAGATTGAGTGAGGCATGCTCTATCATAACCAAATGTCAACCATTTCCCCACATTCCCCAGTACCAATATTCCTATGATTGTTGCACTATCAGCCATGTCTGACAGCTAGACATGGCTGCTTCATCTTCCTTGTGGATTCCTCACACGCATTCACACAAAAAGTAATACATTTCATTCAGGCACAGTGAAAGTCTTACATTCTTTAGTGTGGACGCACGTCCGATACTGTGAGTGTGTGTAGAATTCTGGAGACATATTTTGAAGGCAGTTTAGTGTTTTACAAGCTATTATGCGTTAGCTAAATGTATTTTTAGCCCTCTCACAATGGAGTGACTTTAACTCTTGCTCTGAATGTGTCATTTGCTTGTGATCGGTTGCAACAAGCTGTTCATTAAGTCTTTCAAAACACTCAAGGACATCTTACATTGTGCTTGAGTGAAGCCTAGCGGCCTACAGTGTATTGATCACACCAATTAGAACTAAAATTAGCTATTGAGGCCTTATGTTATGGGGGAAAAGTATTGGAGCCAATTGCCACATGGAACTTTCTCACCGGTTCCAGTTTGTCCATCATAGCAATTCCAGCGCCCACGAATTAGCTTGCCGATATATTTTCTCTTACAGACAGAAGTTAGAGTCATGTTGAGGAAATTAAAGCCATGCAATACTTCTTAATCAATAGTGAAAGATGAAAGACACATGCTACTAATCAACAGATTCATTGGGTGTTTCTCTAATAAGATGCACTAGCTCAACCCCTGTGATATTGTATGTTGGCAGGTAGGTTTAAGAGTAGCAGAAACAGTCGGATTTTAGAAAGTAGGGCAAAGAACCAAATAGTGAAAGGGCTAGTACAAAAATAGGTACAGTGCTTCTCCTCTGGCACAGACAGATCTATCAATGTCCCATAGCGACAGGTCTAAGGTCATTCTTCATTAGGTGAAAAGGTATTCGTCAGAGTCAACAAGCTCAGGGGAGCCGCAGATGTTATTCCTGTGACTCTTAACAATTACAGTAACCCTACTAAGTGTATTCCGACAATGAGACTCTCCCTCGACACATTAAGGGCAAGTCATGTAGTACGCAAATCTGTTTACATAGATTATGCTGGCACGCTATGCCTCACATATGTATATGTATTGTCTCCTCGAAACCTTGATTTTTCGGTTCGACGGGTTATGAAAACGTAGTTCTGGGTTCTTTACTTTGTGGGTAGTGCATCCTGTCACACAACAGGATACCCAAGGTAAAATCTTTTGGTAGAAACAGCTTAACGCACTTAGCCTAATGCAAGTCAATGAATGGAGAGCAATAGAATGTTTTCTTCTACCCAGTGTGGGCAGGGGGAAATGTGTCTATGCTAGAATTACGTATACAGTGAGTGACATTGCTAACAACCAATTAAAATCCACTACCGCACTTCCTGATAGTGTTGTCGAGCTTACAGGGGTGTATGTATCAGACGTTGAATACAAGTTGCTTATGTGAGGTAGTGCTAATGGACAGACGAGGTTGAGACTATGTACGGGCATATCTACTGTACGCATAGTCTTGTGGAATCACAATAAATCATTAGCCAAAAGCTCTCAACCCAGGTGTGAACACATACTGGTATACACAACTCTACAAACCTTCCTTCATGGCATCTTATTTTGTTCTGCTTACTAAGAGCATGTCTTGCAATAACAGTATACTGTGTCTCTCAGGGCGCTAAAAGGGTTCCGCTCTCCGCCACGTGATGAGAGATGGCAACTGTTCTGGAACAGGAACTTTAGTCTTTCCTGTCCGTCTGAACCTTTCATTACACAGATTAGGACTGTGCGTGCGTTGCAAGGATTGCTTCTCATCAGAAATTGCCAGTAAAGCCAGGACAGTTACTTTAAAGAGGATAAGAAAAAATGGTGGGAGTAAAAATAAAATAAAAATACATTAAAAAATAAAAAAAGATCACAGACATGCTCGAAAACCCACTCAGCACTCAAGATTTTTAGGACAACACTCATATGCAGTGGGTTTGCTCGTGTGTGGGAGAGATTACTGTGCATACTGTAGATTAAGTACACATTGGGTATTAAAATATCAAATAAATAATATTTTCATCAGCCTTCATAAACTACAATGGTACATGGTTAACTACTTCTATGGTCAATTGCATTTGAAGAAATGTAATTAAGATTACAATACACACACCAAATAACACATTAGATGTAGATTTAGAACACGTGCAAATGTGATTAGTCAAAAGGCCATAATGAGGAGGCAATAGATGAGGTATACTGTAATGGTGGCTCCAGGGGGGCAAAGCTGAGGTTAACGGCCTGGTTAACTGTCAAAATGGTGTGTTACTCAGGGTCCAACCGCATGACCTAGGTGCTTAGAACGCTGTCTCCCTAACAATCGCCTTGTACCACAAGAAAGGGTATTTGTTAACATAGGCTGTTAAGGGTGCCGGTGGTAAAGGACGTTGTTTTAAAACAGACAGTGTTATCTTACTACTGATTGGACCACAGCCATAACACGAGGTCAGTGAGTTAATAGGCCACGAGAAAATCCATGATTTAAAAGTCTTAGCACCACAATGAAACAAAAGGATTGGCTCCTTCGTAATTTTACCTGCAAAGAAATACTTACTCAGAGGAATCTATGAAGTATATTACAAGGGCGCCAATGCTGAGAGCAAAGACCAGCACCACCTGGAAGAAAAAGAAATAATAAGAAAACATATTTACTAGTTTGAAACAAGATGGATTATTAGTAGAAGCACGCTTGACAGGTTGTACTGTACACAGATTGCATCAACTAAAACAGGTAATGGTTTCAATGCCTGTGGAGAAATATGTCTTTATAAACATGAGCTTTCTCATATTCAGCCTACTACTTTCCAAGAGAGTGGCACATGTCCAAACAGCGAACGCTGAATGTAATCATGTTACATTTAAACGTGTTCACGTGTCCTGAATCCAGATTCATTCATTAACCTTTAAAATATGACGAATATGAATCTAAAATATTTAAACTTTTGCCTTAACGCTCTGCTAGAGATGGTTATGAGAAAATCCCCATTAAGCCACTCTAGTTTGTCTCATGTCCTTCTACACAGTTCATTTCCTGTATGTAAATTAAAGTGTAACTGCACACTAAAATGTGTTTTTTTTAGCTGTACAAGACGGATAGATCTGTGATGAAACACATAAAAGACAAATTTAACACTTTTACACATCCTATCCATTAAAAAAAAAATCACCCCAGGAAGTTGTTGTGGGTGGAGTCAGGCTCGGAGCTGGGGTGCAGTCACACTTTAATAAAGGTGGAGTCAGGCTCAGAGCTGGGGTGCAGTCACACTTTAATAAAGGTGGAGTCAGGCTCAGAGCTGGGGTGCAGTCACACTTTAATAAAGGTGGAGTCA
>JAODLL010000011.1:1364379-1382640 GCA_026546735.1 Forbesichthys agassizii
GTGTGTGTGTGTGTGTGTGTGTGTGTGTGTGTGTGTGTGTGTGTGTGTGTGTGTGTGTGTGTGTGTGTGTGTTTTCTGCACAGAGGCGTCTGGTGAAGTCTCTGGAAGACCTCTGCTCCCAGTATGACTTGACTGTGAGGAGCTCCACGGGTGACATTATTCAGTTCATCTACGGTGGAGACGGTTTAGACCCGGCCGCCATGGAGGGCAAGGATGAGCCGCTGGAATTCAAAAGGGTCTTGGACAACATTCGGGTGGGTCGCCCCGATGGTGCCGTCGGTCGTGAAACCACCAGTGTAGTGTGCGCATTCTGTTCTCTGACGTGAATTTGTGCGCATTGTAAAAGCTTGCCCTGTATGCAAATAAATACATTGTAGAAGTCTAGCTTTATGAGTGACTCTTGATAAATCAAGAACACAACTTTAAGACTTTTTTATTAATTTATTATTATTGTTATTCATATTCTGTTCAATTATCAATATGTCTTTTATTTTTTGATATATTTTTACCCAACGGCCTTTTATTCTCTCGGTGACTCACTAATACGAGAGATGTCCTGGAGCACTGGGTCGTGAGATTGAAATTCTGTTCTTAAGAATTAATTTCCCAGACCGTAGACCGACAAAGACTCGGAACACTTTTTATTACACTTACACTTAATATCATACTTTGTTCAAATGTGAAGGTTAAATAAGGGTAGAGTGAAAGCTCTTAAAATTATGTCTAATGGAAATGACGTTGAATGGTAAATTGTAAATGGACTGCTTTTCTCCAAAGCGCTTTATAGTATTTTGCCTCACATTCACCCATTCACACACACATTCATACACCGATGGTGATTGCTGCCATGCAAGGTGCGACCAACCACCGGGAGCAGTTCGGGGGGTAAGGCATCTTGCTCAAGGATGCTTACAGGTAGGTCAACACTGGGGTTTGAACCCACCTCTTGGCTGTGAGCCCAAAAACCAGACCACTAGACCATCCTGCCCCGGATCTCAGCAACACAAATATAGTTTATTTTTCAGTCTATACTGATTTACAAAGTTCACAGTATCAATAGATATGTATTGTCCTTAAGCCTGTACAAAATGAATGAATAAAATGGAATGACATTTGTGCTGAGCAATTAATTCCCTCGGCTACAGGTAATTATTGACTATTGCTAAAGTATGGTCTAATAATATTGTTTGGCCTTGTCTCACAGGCTGTCTACTCATATCCAGACCAGCCTGCCCTCAGTAAGAATGAGTTGGTCCTCACTGCAGAGTCCATTATGAAGAGACGGGACTTCCAATGTTGCAGAGATAGCTTCTTGGAGGTAACAAGACATTCTTTCCTTCAACTATTTTAAAATACATCTGTTTTTATGATAACTTCAAGCGGGTGATCAAGGTGGAGACAGAATACATGTCTGTTCTTTTTTTTGTCGAAACCAGGCAAACCAGCGATAACTTTTTAATATTGTAATGGATCCGATCCCTGTCAGATGCCACATCAGACACGTTGGCACCGATACTGCCTTTACAGCAAATGCTGTTTAATATGTCACATGTGTCTTGAAAAGCCACTCCTATGACCCTGACTCCCACAGACGGAGGTTTCTGTTTCCTTGAGTTAGAGGTTTTTAAACTGCCATCTTGTCATTATGTTCAGAATTGAAAACAACCTTCTATATACAGTTTACAAAAGAAGAAATATGTGCTATGCTATGAAACTTTTATTTCCATTATAAAAAGATTAGTTGTGGTTCTTTATTAAAAAAAAAAGCTTTTCTTTGTTATACCAAAAATTGCCATGTTTGTCAGTTTGTATTATGCTTTAACTCTGTTCAAGCATAATACTGTACAGAACATTCGTCCACATTAAGAAAGAATCCACAGATAACAGCATGCTGAAGCTTTCAGTCTCCATTGTTTCCAGATCTCCACATTATTAGTTTTGTCTCTAATTGATTCTTTTTACATTAGCGTTCTCCGTCTTTGTTTTTCAGTCAAAGCTTTGCTGTGATGAGAGAGGCCAAGTCCACATTTAAATGTTGTAGTCTTCACTTTCATGCTAGAGGAATAATACTCAACTAAAGCCTTTTAGAATAGCTTAATTGGGCAATTTTACTTGACCAGAATGCATGCGAGGTATAAGGGCCATGCAGATGCAAGTGATTGTTAAATATAAATTCTAGTGCTAATCTCCCCAACAGTAAGACTTTTTCTTCCTTTATGCAAAGGAATTGACTGATACTGGCTCAGACAAGTACCTGGAGGTACAGTACAGTTCAGCATGTTGTGTCATGGTTTGAGTCTGTTGAGAATTACATTGGCAACATGTAATGAGAATAAATTGCTAAAGCAAACCCCATATTTTGTTTGCATTATGTCTGTGCTTTTCCGTGTGTGTTTTTATTTTTATTTTTACTCCAAACTCAATTAACAAATTATTTGATTATTATACGTGCACTACTACTATATATTTTTTAAATGATCAGGCATTTTCCTCATGTACTATTTTTACTCTTAACAATCTTAACAGTGAATTAATTGCATGTAGTGTGCAATACCTATTTTTAAATACCAAATGCTAAGTTTTGAAATACTTGTCAAAGTATTGTCAAATTGATGTTGCACAATCTGTGAGCAGAATTTGTATTTTTCCTCCAATCGCCATGACATTTCTTGCAGAAAGGAATGTCCATGCATGCGCACTGACTGATACAGTGGCCATGTCTTAAACTGGAACCATGTGCTGTAGACACAACCCTTTTCCCCTGTGGCCACAATTACTTAGCCTGGTTACCAGACACACATTCACCTTGTCAATATCGTCTGGCCATGCTCCATTGGGAAGTATTAACAGGGAAGTCGATTCCTCCTACCTCTTGTGAATTTTGAAACTATTGGACAGCGTTAAACCTAGTGGCGTTGCTACAACTGTTTTGATCGCCTCATCTAGCTCTCACACTATTTTCTAAATGCGCTCGACTTGAACGTTATCGCACTTAGCCACCCTGACTGGGTCGCCAGCAAGGGTGGCTGTGAAAACGCCAATGTGAACATAGTTTCCCGACTATAATCTCAGCAAAAACAATTGAGCGGCGAGCCCTAGCCGGGCGGAGCCAGGCTAACAATTACTCCACGCCACATAAGTTGCCAGTGCCTTTCGAAAAACGTCTCATCACTCATTCTGTCTCATTCTCTTTGGTTCTTGTAGGAGATAAGGAAGTTTATTAACGGCATGTCGGAGAGGATCAAAAAGACCAGAGACAAATACGGCATTAACGACAATGGGACCACTGAGGTGTCTGCTTCATGCTATATTGATTGGTGCATCTGATGCGTTGACATCCACGGGTTGCCCGCATACACATTTGACCTATTGTAAATCCCTCCTCTCTGTCTCTCTGCCATCACAGCCAAAGGTCCTGTATCAGTTGGACCGCATAACGCCCTCTCAGCTGGAGAAGTTCCTGGAGACGTGCAGGGACAAGTACATGAGGTATTAGCTTTGAAGCCGCGCATTAAACCCCCCGGTGTGGAGCCACTGTGACTGTAGGTCACATGGTCGCGGGGTAGCCGCGGCAATGCGCCGCGCCAGTTGAGCTCTGCAAATCCCAGATGATCCGTACCGAGGGCCGATTGGGGGGTCCTTCCATTTGTGTCGGGTTTGGCAAAGAGCCCCCGCTGAAATCACGTAATCGCTCGCCACAGCGCGCTCCGTTGACCGCCTCTTTACCCCCGCAGGGCCCAGATGGAGCCGGGCTCGGCCGTGGGGGCCCTGTGCGCCCAAAGCATCGGGGAGCCCGGCACTCAGATGACCCTGAAGACCTTCCACTTTGCCGGCGTGGCGTCCATGAATATCACCCTGGGCGTGCCGCGCATCAAAGAGATCATCAACGCCTCCAAGAACATCAGGTACCGCAGGTCTAGAGGGGCTTTTGGCAGAAGGACAGCCTAGGAGACCCTCGAAGGAGACCCTTGTCACTAGAATGTTCCCTTTGTGCACAAAAAGAGAATGCCGTCAAATGGAGATAACTCTGTTGCCCCCTGCAGAAGCAATACTTAACACTTTTCATGTGTCTCTGTACACATGGCCTGGTTTCCAGATGGGTAGCCTCTTGAAAAGGCCTCTAGACAGTCACATAGACTATTCTTTAAAGGTGGAGTCAGCGATTGTAAGCGAATACACTAGGGCTGTCCCGAATACCATTTTACAGGTTTTGAATACTTGATGGTATTTCTTAAACGAGTATTTGAATACTCTTTATCAAAAACACCATTGAGAACACTCAACTATAATTAAGAAGTATAACAGAAGTAATCTTCGATTCCTAGCTTCAGTGAGCGCACGTAAACATAGCCATGCGCTCAAAATGGCCACTTTGATTGACACGTCAATTGAGCCAGTCAGAGCTGTCAAATAGGCAAAACATGCATGCATAATGTGAAAAAATGAATACTTGAATCTCAATATTTATTTGGTACTTACAGTACTCACCTTTAAAAGTCAATGAACCACTTCTGTTTGGGATAATGCATTTGTAAAAGGATATTCCCCATTGCCATCCCTACATAATAATGAGCCCCTCAGCTTGTTTTGACACATAAATATAAAACAACTTTGTTAATCTCTCAGCACCCCTATAATCAGCGCTCATTTGGATGTGGATGATGATGCTGACTTTGGCCGTCTCGTGAAGGGGAGAATTGAGAAAACGCTTCTCGGAGAGGTACTTCCAACTGCCAGAATGCAGTAACCCGATTAAACAATTTGTTTACTGTGAACTGTTGACATTTGAACACTTGAATCAAGCAGTGCTAGTTTGATTCTTTTATGAATTCGATCTTGATTGCAGATTGCAACACAGGAATGTGTGTTAAATAGCCCATTATGGTCTGAAAGAAAGACGTTTGCTGTAGTTTCTTGTAAGCACTTGTGACTTAAGTACAGTGTTGGCGGTATACAAAGACCACTGCCATTTTGTATATAACAAAAAGGCTCTGAAGCCAATTTGAATGCATTTATTCTAATGAACTCCATGTCTTGTTTTCTCGTTCTTCACAGATTTCCGAGTACATAGAAGAAGTCTTCCTGCCCGATGACTGCTTCATTCTGGTGAAACTGTCATTAGAGAGAATAAGGCTACTGCGATTAGAGGTACCACCCTGTTGCACGTAAAACGTTGGGTGACTTGTTTAACTGCAGATCTTGTGCACAAATATATGCCTGATTTGACTATATTCCCACACCCTGATTTTTAAGAGTTACAATGTTGTTGTAAACCTTATTTTTGGTTCTTTAAATATCTATATCTCCCCACACACACACACACACACACACATGAAAACAAGATCACCCACACACACGCCCCAGTAGACTCGTCTCGTCTGTATGCTGCTCAAGTGCTGCTGTAGCCTGACCTTTCTGTGTTCCGTCCAGGTAAATGCGGAGACAGTGCGCTACTCCATCTGCATGTCCAAGTTGCGCGTGAAGCCGGGAGACATTGCCGTACACGGTGAGGCGGTGGTCTGCGTCTCGCCCCGGGAGAACAGCAAAAGCTCCATGTACTATGTGCTGCAGTCTCTAAAGGAAGACCTGCCCAAGGTTAGTTCAGTGACCATTTGTAGTGTTTTACCGGCTTCTAGGGTGTTATTTCCATTTCACACTGTGTAAAAGTGCTTCAAAAACACAAGGTGGAAATAATAGACTACAAATGTACTTATTTTAATGTATTTAGGCCCTTTATTTAAGCCTATAATCGTGTTAACAGACATGAGTTTCCTCTAGTTTGCTAATACAACTGTCTCAAATGAACAGTATCAGCAAGTGGTAAATATAGTAAGTCACTTTTGGATGTTTTGCTGCTGACAATGATATTTCTTGAAGGATTTCTGCAACTGCAGCGAAAAAGTGAATACATTTCGGTTTTAAAAATGATTTTCTTTTTTTTACCGTTCCAGGCAGTTGCTTCACCCAGCTAACCTTTTTTTGTTAACTATTTGGATATAATCTCTCTTCTCTAACTGTAGGTAGTGGTACAAGGAATCCCTGAGGTTGCCAGAGCTGTCATTCACATTGACGAACAAAGTGGCAAAAACAAGTACAAACTCCTTGTGGAGGGGGATAACTTACGGTCTGTCATGGCAACCCATGGGGTCAAAGGCAGCAGGACCACATCAAACAACACTTTCGAGGTGCCAAAAAAAAACCCCACATAAATGTGCACTACTCAGTTTGTGTCTGGAATTCACCCTTGTGGGCAACATCAGCATTACACAAACATTGTCTCAGAAATCTGCGTTGGGTTGTTTGGAGTGCCTTTTACACAGGGTTTTGTATGGATCTGGTTGTCCCTCCCAGGTGGAGAAAACCCTAGGTATTGAGGCTGCCCGGTCCACCATCATCAACGAGATCCAGTACACAATGGTGAACCACGGCATGAGCATCGACCGGCGTCATGTCATGCTCCTAGCGGACCTCATGTCCTATAAGGTGAGACCAGAGGAGAATAGAAACACACTGTATCTCTCTCTCAGGCGTGTGTCGATGCTGTGTGCAGTTGATTTTGACAGGCGTGTTGTTATCATTATCGGGATGTGATGTTTTGCTCTGCCTAGGGAGAGATTCTAGGAATCACCAGGTTTGGTTTAGCCAAGATGAAGGAAAGTGTTCTCATGCTGGCGTCCTTCGAGAAAACGGCCGACCATCTCTTCGACGCAGCCTACTTTGGACAAAAGGACTCCGTCTGCGGTGAATTGATATAGCTATCCTCATTTTCTTTTCTTTTCTTTCAGGGAAAATGATGTGCTTTTATGTAGGACTGAGCCAAACTATTGATCTGAATAGAGCTCAGCTACAGATAATGGTCCTGTGCTGAATTTATTACAAGCTAGTCAAGTAGCATTTCTTTATGTATGGCATTGATAGCACAACAGTGCTGCTTTATTTTTTTTTAAAGTAGCTTTATCATAGAGTTGTATGTGCAAGGGCTTTGATCCTGAACACCCTAACGCATGCTTGTAGACTCCGTGTTCTGGCCAGCCACCCTGAGTTGATAGCGGTAGCGCATCCGTCCATTGTTCTCTGCCCGTGCAATCCTAAATACAGTACATGTGTATGTGTGTGTGTGTGTCCTCTAGGTGTCTCTGAGTGCATCATAATGGGAATTCCAATGAACATCGGCACAGGACTGTTCAAATTGTTGCACAAAGCGGACAAGGACCCCGCGCCCCCTAAGAGGCCACTTCTTTTTGACAGCGCAGATTTTCACATTTCTCTGATCACGTAAAAAGACGTTGCACTTTTCCCATGCATCACTCAAGGAAAAAGAAAAACTTTTAAATAAAAGCTAGATGGACTTCAAGTGGAATTGAGCTTTTGTTAAACTCTGGACTGTGCAGCTTTCATACCTGAATATGAAGTCTTCGCTCTGTTCTGCGAAGAGTAATATATTGTTCACACAGCATAACCGGGTCAGTATTGAATTACATATTTACATCCATTGGTTCTTTCAGACACGTAAGAGGTCTATTTTTGGAGAAACAATGGAAGTGAATTAGCACATTAATTCAGGTTTATTTAGCGGCCTACCACCTACCTATTTTTCCAAAGTCAGCCTGAGGATGTTATGTTAAAATAAGTAAACTATAGTACAGATTTGAAGTTTGAACAAATATTGAATTTAGCATTTAATCGGAAGTACTAAGAAATAATAAATTGTGCCTTGGGTAGACAGTCTTATATTGAATTTTCAGCCAAATTAGTCTTATTTTTTTGCCTGCAAGTGCCTGTCAAAATGTTATTTCACCATAAGGGAGAAAAGTACAGAATGGTTTTGGGATATTTTTGTGGAATAGAATGTTTTGTTGTTTTAGTATTTTTCTGCCCATGTAAGAAATCAAAGTTGTTTTTTTTTTGTTTTTTTTTACCAAGCAATCTTTACATGCAAAAAAAGTATTAATAAGATGATAATAGGTCATTCATAATAATGAATTACTATATAATAGGCTAGATATGCAAAATCTGCTAAGAACGCTAGACATGTGTGAATGTTGCATGATTTGATTTAGGCTATGCCCTGTATAATGGTTTGCGAAAATATGTACATTAGTGTAAAGACAAACTTTCCTGTCAGTGAGCAAACCATTATAATCTTGTCTAACTAAGACGTTCTGCAGTGAGCCAACATTTATTTTGAGTGGCATCTTTTTAAAACCTAAGGTTGGTTACAAGGCTCCTGCCTGTCGGATCTAAACTTGTATCCTATGTATCTTTTTGTATATATTTTGCCTAAAATATTAAAGATTTAAATTGTGAAAATGTGCAGTCACTTAATAAAAGTATTGTATTTTTTGGCAACAGCAGGTTACAACTGAATCATTAAGAAAATACTGAAGGCTATGCAGTATAAATATACTGTTTGTGAAGATTGAGCACATCTTTATTTTCCTCAAATGTGAATATTTGCCTTTTGGCTTCACGGGTTAGTTAAAAACTTCAGAGTAAAATCACAATAAATACATTAATAAATATCACAAATGACAGCAAACATGTTTTAAATGAGAGTGATTTCTTACGAATATAGTTATTGCATTAGGTACGAAATGCTTTTGTTTTTTTATGAATGAGGAATAAGGTCAGACACAATTTGACAGGCTTTCTGTTTCATCTGCATTTCATATACATCCCAACTATTTCTGCCCTTTATACCTTTGTAAGGTAAAATTCAAAATGTTCATTTAGCATATAAGTAAAACAAAACAGGTGAAAACACAACCTTGAGATCCTCCTGTATTCAGGACAACCGTATGGAGGTGAGGTGCTACCACGCCTCGCTCTGTTGACCTATAATGGAACACTAGTCCACTGTATTGTTGGTGTTTATGTCACAAAGTTAAGCAGCGTGTCTGCATAAAACACAGCTGAACTCAAATCTATAAAATACAAGCCTGGCATAACTCTTGGACTGCTAATAAATGTGTATATTAATCAGCAGGGTTGGGTAGGTTACTTTTTAAACATTACAGTTACTAGTTACCAGATCTTGGATAACTTCTCGCAAAAACATTGTTCTTTAAAATGCCATCCAAAGCAATTTACTGCGTTGGCATGCCAAATCTTTCTTGTTTTGTGACCGTTTGTGTTGCGCAGGGCATCAGATTAAGGCAGGACTTCATTTCAATTAATGATTGACATTATGGAAGGTTAATAAGAGAACATGCAATTGTTTTATGCATTTTTCTTCAGCAAACTTCCCTTTTATAGGGTTAGTATTTGAAAGGAGTCCTAGAATTAATCATCTATTTTTTATTTTTTATAACTAATCTGATTCCACTATTTTAGTTAGCAAATGTCATGCATTACAGTTAGTTTTTTCATAATCAGATTACAAGTAACTGATTACATGTAATCAGTTCCCAACCCTGCCTCCAGCACCTCTATGCAAACAGGAGTGGGTCACGTCCGGAAAAGGTTAATAATGGATGTTGAAAGATGGTTGACTATGGGCCCTCTCCATATATTTACACCGGATGCTGGGCAGAGCATTTCATAGGGATGGGAGTAGAGGGTTTCCATGTTTTGAGAACTGAATGTTCATTCAAACAAAGGTTGGGACAATCTAGTAAAATTGACTTGACTTGATCATTATTGTAATAAATATATAAAATTATAGCACATTAACATGTCTTAATTAAGGTTCTGTAGGATTTGGCGTTAAGCAAATGTGGTGCTTGCAGTGTGTTGGCCTACTGTACTGTAGATTTGACATTCTAATGGGAAAATGGGAAAAAAAATAAATCTCAGTAACACAGAATCAGAAAAGTCCCCAATTGATTTGCTAAACAAAAACATATTTAGCTACATCCATTCAATTAGAGTACATCTTGACATTGAAATAACAGTCACTGATGGCACTCTTTACCAAGGTTAAAATCAAAGGCAATATACCAACAGATCAACTTCACGCAAGCCTTTTGATTAGAGTACTTAATTTGCAAATTAATTTGTAGCACAACCCCTCAAGTTAATGTGTGCTTCAGAAAAAGCAGGTATAGGCTAACAATACCCATCTTCTATACACAATATTTTATTAAGATATCCTTCTGAGATGTGTAAAGCAGTCTGTTTACACTGTGCATGTGTAACCATAGATAAATTACATTATCTTTGGGATACATTTAGTTCGCTTTTTACCCATTTCCAGTGTAGCGGTTAAGGTTGTAAAGCTTGTGTGGTGGGAATTCTGACAAATAAAGACTCTCAGTGGATCATCAGGGTTGTGATTTATTTATCTTTGCAAAGAGACCAACAGATGAGCAAGCTGCATCAATTAGATAACAGTTCCTCAAGAATGTGGGTGCTGCTTTTATACCTTATACCACAGTGTCATGTTCAGGGCCAGTACCTCAATTACTTGGTACTGTCTCGGACGGCAAGGCGGCTGCCTGCTGACCAAGCTATGCATTGGTTTGTATTCTACACATAGCGCGCCTGCACTTATGGCTCGGCAGTACCAGAGACCCATTACTGCTGATGAGCAAGTTTCAAGTTGCACAACAGAAAGAGAGAGTCTACAGATCAGACAATGATTATATAAATTATGATACAATGATATGATTTTACCATCACACTGCCAACTGTAATAGACAAATGTGCTAATGTCGGCTATATCCTAGTAACAGTGGTTGCTGCAAATAGACACGGGTGGCTCTGAATTTCCCTTTATTATTTTCCTTTAAGTTTTGTCTGTGTGTGCATGTGTGCGTGTGTTTCTGTATGTGTGTATGTGTGTGTGTGACTGTGTGTATGTGTGTGTGTGTGTGTGCCTGTGTGTGTGTGTGTGCGTGAGTGTGTTTCTGCCTGTGTGTGCCTGTGTGCCTGTGTGTGTGCGTGAGTGTGTGTCTGCCTGTGTGTGTGCGTGTGTGTGCGTGTGTGTGTGTGTCTGTGTGTGTGTGCGTGTGTGTGCCTGTGTGTGCGTGTTTCTGTATGTGTGTGTGTGTGTGCTGGCAGCCAGCGTCACACATGTCCTGGAGGTTGTAGTCGGACGACTGCAGCCGCTGCCCTGAAGGATAGATCCTGCTTAGCTCCTCCCTGCCGAATGAGGTCACGTGCACAGCCTTCACGTGCACAGCCTTCAACGCACGTTGAGACCCAGGGCTGCCTCAGTCAGCACAGTAGTCAAATGACAGGTTTGAGATGCGACAACCCGTCATGGAGATACATAGATTATGTACGTGTGTGTGTGTAATGTTTTCATTATTACTAATTATTACTATTACTAATAATTTCATTATGAATTGTTATTTATTTATTTATATATGAATATTTAACCAGTCACCCTCTGATATGCTTCTTTGGCTCACCAAAAATGTTGTTTTGAGAAGTTGTTTTGAGAAGATGTTTTGGGCTTTTTAATCTGGAATGCTGCTATAGAATGAATTGATTTCCAGTCATTTACCAGTACATATAATATAGAATGATGACAACATACTATATTTTAGGTATGTATTAATGTATCTGAACCTGTATGACTTAATAAGCTTATCCGCAAGGCCAGTGACATTGTGGGTGTGAAGCTGGATTCTCTGGCGAGGGTGTCGGAGAGGAGAATGCTAGCAAAGCTACATGTCATTTTGGACGATGGTTTCCACCCACTCCATTATATGCTGGTCAAACATAAGAGTACCTTCAGTGTCAGATTAATTATATTAAAATGCTCTACAGAACGCCACAGAAAGTCATTCCTGCCTGGGGCCATCACACTTTTTAACTCCTCAATCAGACCCCCACTGTCTCAAACAAGGCATCACATTCACTAACTGCAAACACTAGATATATCGCATAATATAAATTGTTTTAAATACCATGGTTGACTTGTAGGAGGCTGTTGTTGGGATGGAGTTCTGCCACATCGTTGGTATCGTAGTATTATTTAATACTATGACTACTACCTATTATGCTGCTTTTTAATATTTTAATACTGTAATATAATGGACATATACATTATTTATTTACCTATTTATGGTAAATTATCCTGCAATATTTATTTATTTATTATTTATATTTTATATTTAGGAATTTTTATCGTTAATTATCGTAGTTTGTTCTATTATATCTTGACATACAAGCTGAGTTATTGTGAATTTCCCCTAGGGGATTAATAAAGTATTTCTGATTCTGATCTGATGTATGTGACCCAATGACCTAAGCTCTCCTCATGTGAGAACTTCCACAAATGACCAACTGTCTTCACCTTTGACCTTTCCCTCTTGGTCTTAACTTGTGTGTCTGTTACTGTAGCTCATATCCCCTTGCATCTTGATTGAGTACCACTGTAAACAGACTCTTTGTTGTCATTGTAAACACCTTGTTGCTCTAAAGACACCCCTCTCCCTTCTGTCACAGTATATCTGTAGCTACCTCATATTAGCCATAAGCATCTTACATAGCATGCTGTATGTGTCCTCTCCATGGCTAGGCTATCAGTAAATATATCCATTAAGACAACGACTCAGAGCTAAATTATTGATATCTCACAAAAGCCACTTCCAGTCACTGACTCAACCTGTGACAAAGCGATCTTCATTGCTTTGCTGAACCTCCAACCGACCCAACCATGTTCTTTACAGAAGACTTCATTCAGACCACCTTGATTATTTAGGTTCAAGCATTCCTTTTCATCAGCAAAAGGGCATAGCGGGACTCAGCAGGGAAGGCGCAACTAATATTTCCACTGCCCAGATTGTTCCCAGTTAAAACCTCCCACAATGTTGTACAATACAGTACAGAATCACGTCAGTAGGCACTTGATGTAATTACAGAGGTAGCCTAGTGTTTAAATGTGCTGCGCTGGGGAGGGGGGGTTGGTCGTCATGAGGAGATGCTGACATGATCCCAGACAATGTGTGGATGGCGGTGGATGGCGGTGGCTACCGCTGCCGCAGTCATGTCTCCAGTACAGATGGCTGCTATATATGGTTGCTGAGCGGCCCTGGTTGTGACTAGTGCAAGGACACTTCCTCTGACCTGGGACTCCTGGTTTGACAGACCACTCTTAAGACTTAACTACCTAACTCACAAAATGTAATACATTTTTACAATGTGTTAGTTCTTAATTGTGGCACAATGTGATACAATTTTTCAAAGCATCATTGCTAAATCTTGTTTGCCTATCAACACCTATTACATCTTAACTGTCCTGGAGGGTCGATTCCGCCCTCTGTGGTCCCATCCCAAGGTTTCTTCCATTTATTCCCGCTATCGGGTTTTTAATGGAAGTTTTTTCTTGCCCGGGTGTAAACTATAGGCTGTATAGCTCTTTGAGACTGTAATGTGATTAATGGCTATATTAATTAACTTTACTTGATTTATATAATACATACTGTATAAATATATACAGTGCCAATTACAGGAGTATCACAGTACTCAGCCTCCGTGGTAAAGTTGTGCTAGAGAGGAGGGTTTGGCCGATTGCCGAACCTCAGATTAAAGAACAACAATGCGGATTTCGTCCTGGTCGTGGAACAACGGGCCGGCTCTTTACTCTTGCAAGGATCATGGAGGGGACCTGGGAATATGCCCTTCCGGTCTACATGTGTTTTGTGGATCTGGAGAAGGCGTATGGCCAGGTCTCCTGGGAGATACTGTGGGAGGTGCTGCGGGACTATGGGGTGAGGGGGTTCCTTTTAAGGGCAATCTAATCCCTGTATGCCCAAAGCAGCCGAGTGTGAAGTGGCTGCATGGGATGAGGATTAGCAACGCTAAATCTGAGGCCATGATTTTCTGCAGGAAACCGATGGAGTGCCTACTCCGGGTAGGGAATAAGTCCTTACCCTAAGTGAAGGCGTTAAATTACCTTGGAGTCTTGTTGAGTCTTGAGTGAGGGTACATTGGAGCGAGAGATTGGCTGGAGAATCGGAGCAGCGGGAGCGGTATTGCAATCACTTTACCGTACAATTGTGACAAAAAGAGAGCTGAGCCAAAAGGCAAAGCTCTCGATCTACAATTTTCACCTATGGTCATGAAGGGTCATGGCCAAAAGAACAAGAGCAAGGGTACAAGCGGCCGAAATGGGTTTTCTCAGGAGGGTGGCTAAAAGATTATATCTCCACACTGGCCTGGGAACATCTCGGGATGCCCCAGTCAGAGTTTGCTAATGTGGCTCGGGAAAGGGAAGTTTGGGGTCCCTTGTTGGAGCTGCTGCCTCCGTGACCCGACTCCGGATGGATGGACAGACATACTGTATAAATGACATTCAGAATGTATAAGTTATAAATATGATATGTAATTTACCCAAGTGAATGTAGCTGCTTTTCCTATTGTCTTCAGTGCACATAACGTAACAACCACTACAGTATCTCACTCAACCAATAAGCTCCATCAAAGGCAAACATTGTTTGAACACAAAGTATACACATATTTTACACCCTTAAAAGTAAATATGCGTTTCATGTCATGATCATCGAATGTGTTTTTAAGAGGGAGATGAGATTGAATACACCAGAAAGCAATTTTTTCAAAAATAAAAGCAACGAATAGCATCACATGCATACTGTATATGTAATGCCTTGAAGGCGTCATAACATTTCTCAAAAAAAAAACTGTAGACAGATTTGCTAAAGCGATCCATACCTTTCAATATGGCACATTTGCTGGAACAAGTACACAACCAAATAGAGTGTATACATACAATTTGAACAACAATCTTTTATATCAATACAAAAAAACACAAGTACATGAGCAATAACTTTACATAAGTCATTGGAAACAGTGCTCCGGAGGCTATATAATATACAATAGCTGTCTGAATGTCTAAATACTGCTGCTGGCTGCTATTGACATCAGGCCTGTTTGCTCGTTCATTTTTAGCTTCAAACTGCATATCTCATAGCTTCCTGCTTTTCCCTATAGCTTCCCGCTTTGTGACATGAAAATACTGTTTATATTGATGAACAGTTTGTGTGTCAGATCTGTGGCAGATCTGGTTCCTCACTAATAGGCGTCATTTAAGTTTGTCATTTGGGACACTAGCTCAACTGTCTGATCCACAATGTACAGTAGATTACAGTGTAACTATAAACAGCCTCTTCACTTTGACCGTGGACCTTCTCATTTTATGAGTGAGGGGCTGTTCTCTGGGAGTTCGGAGTGGATAGTGGAGATCTTGTCTCCCGTGACTTGTAAGGAGCTCTCTCCATTGGATGAGCCAGAGGCTCCAGTCTCTGTGGTGTGATTCTTTGAGACGCCATGTTCAGTCTCCATTAAGGCTTCTCTGTTCATGGGTTTGTTGAACTTTACAGTCATCTTGGGTGCCTCCACATCACCGCCCTGCTGGTTGGGCTTTCTGAAGCAACAGGACAGCGTGGACATGCAGCTCTTCTTGAAGTTTTCATTCATGAACGCGTAAACAATGGGATTGTTGAAACTGTTGAAGAACCCTATGGCCTGAACAATGGCGATGATCATGTCAAGAGTGACCTCATCGTATTTCTTCTCCAGGTCGTCTGCATGTTATAGACAAACAGAGCTTTATAGGATATGATAAAGCGTTGGTAGAATAAGAGATGATGAGATCTTGCATATTGCGTGATACTTACTATACTCAAAAAGCATGTGTACTGTATGGAATGGAGCCCAGCAGATTGTGAACAGGAGCACAACAGTAATCATCATTTTAACAGCTCTTTTCTTTTTCCTGTATAAATAAAAGAATATAAACTATGACTATTGCTTCTCACAGTGCATACACAAAAAGAACATCTGGTTCTTTTTTTTCAGATCTATTGAGAGAGTAAAGTACACGCATATCAAAAATGTGTTTCTCTCCACATAAATATAATAATAATAAAATTCAGTCAATGCATTCGTGAATATTAAAATGCTGCATTTTGCTTTAAAAAACGTCTTGCCCTTAGCATCATCAGACATGTATTTATGTATGGAGCGTACAGTTGCAAGTGGGCTGCATATGGCACATCTTATGTGCCTCGTGTTTGGCGGTGGAGCGTACCTTGAGATCTTACTGATCTCTCTGTGGTTCATCGTATTGAGGACCGACGAGTCGCCCACCCTCTTGCGGATCCAGAGCTTAATGCTGATGCGCGTGTAGAGGAAAATCATGGCAGCGAGAGGCAGAAGGAACAGCGCCACCATGATGAAGGTTGTGTACAGCTGTCTGTGGGTCAGAGAACGCCAACTCTCCTGGCAGCACACGTGGTAGTGGTCGTATAAGAAGTCATACTTGACCTGGGAGAAACATGGACAACATATTAGTATATACAGTATAGCTACTGTATTTCTACTGTGTATATGTATGTATATATGTATGTATATATGTATGTATGCATTGTATAAGTAGTCATACTTGACCTGGGAGAAACATGGACAACATATTAGTATATACGGTATAGCTACTGTATTTATACTGTGTATATGTATGTATGTATGTATGTATGTATGTATGTATGTATCGTATATTAGTCGTACTTGATCTGAGAGAAACAGAGAACATACAGTATATATAGCCATTGTATTTATACTGTATGCATGTATGCCATTTAAGAGCCATATATAATGGATATACATTGTGTAAGTGTTATAGGGTGCTACTTACTTCTAGCTGTTGTACAAACAACATTGGAGATCCCACCATCAAAGATGCAACCCAAACAATCCCTACACAAGAGAGGCTTAGTGTTTACACAAGAACAGCAAGTCATACAGTTGAGGGTTTAACTAAATGTAATACCGCTTTAACCATTAAACTCCTTTTTTCTCCACATGTAAAATTGTTTTTATTTTAAAAGTGTAGTTGTCATACAATGAGGTGTGTCGTAGCATGGACACTCAGTACAGATAAAGAATTGCGCTGTTCCTTTCCAGTAGATCACAGCAAATCCCCTTGTTATATAACTCAAGCAAATAGATAACAACAATAATAACAGTCTGAATATCGTTCAATGTAAATCTACACACTTTCATTTTTTAATTAGCACGTCAATATGAGGTAAGATGTTCATGTTACTACGTATGACATGGGGCAGGATGGTCTAGTGGTCTGGGTGTTGGGTGTGAAGGTCGTGGGTACGAACCCCGGTGTTGACCTACCTGTAAGCATCTTTGAGCAAGATGCCTAACCCCCTAACTACTCCTGGTGTGTGTGAGGTAAAATGTGTTTTGGATAAAAGCGCTATATAAATGCAATCCTTTTACTATTTACATGACATCAATTAGAGAATCGAGCTTAGGGGGCAAAACTGGAGATACAGCTCTGAACCTGCTTAGTTACAAGACCAAACTGACCACCACAACGAGGAAGAGGAGCGGGGCATGTTGCAACCCCTCGTCACGCTCATACTAGGCTATGGCTGAACCAGTTGTTCTGAGAGGAAAACATAGACGGGCCTGCCGAGGCAGTATTGCGCTTTTGACAAATACAATGCTTACTGTTGTGTGTTCTATAAATTAAATATTGCATCCAATTTCTAGATGTGAACATTTGTGAGCATGTTATCAACAATGTCTTAAAAAGGTGACACTAACTATTACACATAGCTTTCAATGATTTAAGTGGTTGGAAATATAAGATACTGTATGTCACATGGGTAGTATTTTAAAAGCACTCAAACAATGTATGTGTTTATCAATCCGTCCATGGTGGTTACAATACATACATACAGTTACACTATATTTAATTAAGTTGATTCAGTTTTGTGGATTAATAGATTAGATAGATATAGGTCTGTTTTTTTACTTTTTGAGTCATTCACCTCAGGTAAGGTGAATTGCTGCCAGCTACTGGCCTGGAACGGTATTTCTGTCTTGACCACGTCTTGACCACAGACTGTGTGCATTGTCTCTAGCCAGACTCAAATGCAGAAAATACTTACATACTTGACCTGTTGTACAGCGTTGTGATTGGATTAAAAACACAGTATTGGCTGAAGAACACCACTCTGCCCCCCAGTGGCTAGAATAATATAGAACATCACACAGCTATTGCATTTTTTACAATCCTATGTGGGACTCTTTTCTCAATACCACCATGGTCACGTTTTCAAAACTCTTCACACAGTGAGCACAACAGCAGTATATGTGGGCTAAACTGTGGGAAATATGTCATTGCTTTGGCAGAAAATGCATTCAGTGACTACATGGATTATTTTCTTATTCAGACACAACCACCTGTCAAAACTGCATGTATCTTAGGCCAATTTGCACATGTTTACATATGCTTTCCATAATTGTTAAACATAAGTTCAAAATCTAACA
>JAODLL010000011.1:1382740-1397542 GCA_026546735.1 Forbesichthys agassizii
ATGATACATGCAGTAGAAACATCAGTAGAAACACACCAGACCATACGTATGATACATGCAGTAGAAACATCAGTAGAAACATCAGTAGAAACACACCAGAACATACGTATGATACATGCAGTAGAAACATCAGTAGAAACACACCAGACCGTACGTATGATACAGTACATGCAGTAGAAACATCAGTAGAAACATACCAGACACTCCCCTCTTGCACACACACTGTAGAGGTCTGTGTAGCTGCAGCGGGTCCCATCATGCATCACCTGGTTCATAAACACAACCTCACCGGTCTCCTTGGAGCGACAGCTCAGCTCACACTTGTGGGCCTCTGAAAACACACACACATACACACACACACAAACGTACCCATGTAAACAGAAAACACATACATGCACGCTTTAACAGTCCACCATTTAATAAAACTAGCCTATATGTATACGTGTACATATAAAATAAATATTAGAAACGGATCGAAAAAAAAAATTTCTTGTGACCCTTGACCCCCACTCTGGGAACATCTGATAAAGCCATTATTACAAAAGTGCCATAACGCCCACCTCTGATGAAATATGCACACGAGCGCGGTTTCCGACCATTTCTGCAAATATCATCTCACCCTTTCCGGTCTCCAATGAAAAAAGAAAAACAATATGTTTTAACCGCAGAGGCGGCAGCCATCTGACGGGCTTACCATCTGGGTGCTCGTACGGCAGCCAGGTGTGCTTGATGTTCTTGTGGTACTTATTGCTCCTCTGGACGCACTGCTGTGCTCGGAAGTCCTCATACGGCCCTGCGCACTCCTCGCTGTTGCACATCTGGTAGTCGTAGTTGGAGCCGGGGCAGTCGCGCCCTCCGTAAGCAGGCCTGGAGAGTTGTCGTGAAGGGACACGTGCAGTGGAATTATACGAGGGAATAAGCAAACATACACATTATTGTCAGCGTACATATCACTCAACCCTGATGAGGATCAGTGCTGATTTACTTTACTTAAAGGCAGTGTTAGTCATTCTCGAAAATGCTTGCCAACTTTGAGCTCAAATCAAAACTCCCTTAGAAGCTCCGCCCCACACATTATTAACGCATTGCAAGACCAAGGGCATTGTTGACGTGAGCGGCGTTCACCAATTTGTTTATGTTCCTATTTATGGAGCCAGGGCCGTGTAGAAGTATGTGAATATTTTTTCAGCATGCACAGAGAATGGTAAGATAGCTAAATGTGAGGAGATATATGGGGAATTTGACCAAAAAACGTATTATCTTACAATTGAATAGGTTACTAACTATACCTTTAAAGCTAGTCTATGTGACAACCTGCCACTAGCTGTCACAATAGAGATACATGGTCAGTTCCGCATTATGGGACCTTAGTTTGGAAAAAATATGTATGGTACTCAACGGCAAGAATATAAATGTTTTTTAGATCCTGTTTGCTGTGTGACACAAAGCACACATATTACTGTATGTTTGACTATTTAAAATCGAATTCAAGAGTCAAGAAAGTCTCAGTTTGTTGTGCATTTGTTGAAGTACAAGACTGTGAAAATATGTAATTAGTAAGACTCAAACCCTGTGTCATGACATTTTCGCGCCATATATTTACATGGAAAAAAGTTTATTACGTTTTATACTATAGCAGTAGAGCACCTTTAACTGTATTCTTTATTGTTGATATGTGTAACAGTAAATAAGTAAATGAATGCACAGGAGTCTGCCATCAGCAGGCGATGCAAATAACAAGCAGAGCTGCTTTGACACTTACAACAGTTACAAAAATCTAAGGAACCGGTGTCATTAGAGACACAGATAAATAGGTATAAACATCAGAGAAAGCTTGCTTTTAGAAGAAGGTATTATGGCCAAAACCATCTAGCGATTATAAATCACAGCCTGATGTTCATCTTTTTTACTTTTTATTTATTCAACTAAGAAATTATTTATCTATAAAAACACCAAGAACAATTAACATGTTCTAACAGCATAACCATGCTGTTTGTTTAAGTGTGGCTTGTGAATACTAAATAGCAATACTAACAACAATTAAAGGTTATTTGTTTAAAATACAATTATGAATCTTATCCAGCTTTAATGAAAGCACAAAATGACATATGCTTTAAAGCATATGTCCTGCATATGTCCTGTCCAGACATACAGAGAAGTGTGACAAGTGTGTGTGACAACAGCAGTTACAACTTACACAGCAGTAGACTATCAAACCACACACACGTCACCATATCACCTACACTACCGTACACGCTAAGCAATCCAATCAAGCAAACCAAAGCTTAGCTAAAACTGAATCACCTACAGTAGCGCTATTCTCCAGCTTTGCCCCTGTGCAAGCTGTGCAGCATGTATTGTGGTAATCATAACATTACTACCCCGTAGTCTAACCTACCTTACCCTCCCTTATCTCAGAACATTACCGTCACTTACCCGAGAACATCAGGTATTGTTTATGTTCCCCAAGCAGTTTGCACTAGGCGTCAACATCCACAAAGCCAATCATGTTTGTCCCCTTCACATGCACCCTTCAAATCCCCACAGCGGCGGGGTCACAGTGGTACTCACGTGGGGTTATTGCACTGCCTGCTGCGAGAGCGCACACCTCCTCCGCAGCTCCTGGAACACGAGCCGTATTTAGACCAGGTGCCCCAGCTCCCGTCGTGGCCCTGGGGCTCCTGGCTGGACCTCCAGATGCAGTGGCCCTTGAAGCACCACTAAAACGTGAAGGGGTCACATATCAAAAGATCAGAGGTCAGACGGAATGACAGACCAACGACTGTCAGACCGACACATACATGACGGGAACAATAATGTTCCCGTTTCAATTTTCCCAACTGAAAAATAAACGTTCAGGCTAATAGCATGGCATGGCATCATATTAAAATCAAATACAATTTTCTCACTTCATTCTATTCTGAAAGGTCTTCGCTGATGTACCCGTACAGTCATGGTGTGAATTCCCTTTCATACATGCAAATAGTAGCCTATTTCCCATCATTGTTGAGTGACAGTTTTGTGCAAAAGGAATTAAAGGTCACACATACTTTACATGTCCCAAACAAAGGAAGGTTGAGTGAGTCAAGAGAAGTACGGCCGGGGCTGGGATAGTCACTTAGGTTTTACGCCATACATCATTTACTTGATATAATATAGCTAATGCATGTAAAAATATAACACAAATATATGTTCATGTTGGTAGAGAAAGGCTGGGGCAGGTTCTGATGATGGAGAGACTAGGGCAGACTCAACAGATGCATCACCCATTCTATCCACCCTGCTTAGTATAATCCCGCGTAACAGAAAATACAGGCTGCTCTTGCTCATGTTGACTCTCTTATTGCAATTAGCTAATGTTATGTATGCGTAATTTGCACTTTCTTTATAATAAATATTATAGATTAACAAAGATATAAATGTTTCAACCCCCTCTGACATGTTCTTTTAAAAAACACTTTTGGTCAAGGGGAGGTGGGGGGTCCAAGTGTTAGCCTTTCAAAGTATGCGTACAGCATATAGCATCCTATTTATGGGTGAAGAAATGTCTGGGAAGCAATCTGTACCTTTCCCGCCTCACATTCTGTTCCATCTACAGGGGGACCTTTCTTGGTTTTGCAGAAGTACTGGTTGTCAGGGTGACTACACCACAGCTGTTTGCAGGGATCGTAGGTTCGAAACTACACAGGAGACGAGAATAGAAACATTGTGTCACCATGCAGCGAGTGGTGAACAGTGCAGTAACTAGTAGTGTAACTAATTACTTTTTCCAAAACAGTAATAATATTAAAATGACTAATCAAAGTAATGCTGCATTACTGCTTTAAAGGAACAAGATTTCTGGTCCTAGCTATTATTACTTTTTGAAAGGAGTAATAAGTAACTAGCAACTTATTACAATTTCTAAGTAACTTTCCTTACATTGGTGGCAAAGCTATCATTTTGTGATCGTAAATGATCTTAACTGCTCCCGGTGGTTTGTCGCGTCTTGCATGGCAGCAATCTCCATCGGTGTATGAATGTGTGTGTGACTGGGTGAATGTGAGGCAAAACACTGTACAGCGCTTTGAGTGGCCGGAAGGTTAGAAAAGCGCTGTATAAATGCAGTCCATTTACCATAAATGAAAATGTAGGTTTCAGTAAGATTGCATGTTGTATTTCTGACCTCAATCACTTGCAGCTATCCCACAGACACAGACATGGAGCAACTAGCAAAACCTCTGTATTTGATCCCCCATGCAATCAAACGTGTTGCTTTTCACCATTTATTTGGAACAAATAAGGGGTGGAAACAATAAAGCAACACAGTTGTTTTCTTCTTTTACTTTCTGGACCGGGGGAGTATTTCCGAAAGCTTGACGCTTCCCCTCTAACCTGACTAGCTCTTCCAATAAAACTATTTCAGTAAGTCAGCTGGAAGCAATGCACTGTGGATATACAGTATCCTGAGCCTTTGTGGGCGATCATGACACCACTGTGAATGAAAAGGTCTCATGTGCCTCAGCACCGCCCAGAGAATGTAATTGCGACACGGGTTGTGAACTCACAGCAGTGCACATTTTGTAGCCTACACCAAAATCGAAGCGACACTGCTCGTCCATTGAGTAATTGATACCAGGAAGCTCCGGAAGCTTTGGCCACTTGTGTTCAAAAGGATCATCTAGAAGACAGTCATAAGAGCTGAAGGAAGGGGGGGGGAGCATAAGAGAAATTATGAATAAGTACAAGGTACAGTACCTACAATAAGGTGTATTATGGGTACACATATTTATAATAACAATAACAAATACAGTTTTATATCTAATAAAAATGCATTATTGTATTGTTGTGTGAATAAGATAAAATGCTATGTACTAATAAATAAATACATGTATTAATTAATGTATGTATTTATTTTAGTTTAACATCGAGTGGAAAATAGTATAATGTGTCTCACAGAAAATAAACCACGGAAACTTCACGCAACAAGAACACAGTGTGTTACTGTGGGGAGACGAACAATGGGCGGCAAATGTGGGGGGGGGCTTGCGGCAAGAGGCACACACATACTGGATGTATCGATTGAGCTCCTGCTTGCTACAGCGGGACCAGTGGTAGCGATGGAACGCCGCCTGCACCAGGGGAGCCATGATGCTGCCCATGCTGGTCTCGTCAGCACAGCGGTTCCCTTGGCCGTCGTGCTCCATTCCCAGCCTGGTGACAAGCAACACAGACAGTTCATTTAGGGAAGCAAATAACAAAACACATCTCTTTTGATTAATGCCACGTGTAGCGTAGACAGATATCAATACAGGATATACAACAACAATGAAATAAGAATGTGTGTACATCAAACCACAACAATCCCCCCCCCCCACCCTGTACAAAAACAAGTTTCAACTTGACCTATACACAAAAGCAGATGACAGGATAACGTGCAATTCTGGAAAACAGTCGTCAAGTGTCAAGTCTGCCATATTAGGCAGTACTATTAAGCTGCCCACCGGGAACCCTGGTTGTTCCACAATAAAATGCATTCACCGTAGAGGCTTGGACAGTGGAGCTCCAAACTGGTATGTTTGCTTTATGAGTAATAAGTCCCAGTTCAAGTTTTTACAGTTTTCGACTACAAAGTGGATCATTAGCCTCAACCAACCTTTCATCTAGCCTGACACCCCAGATGAATTTTTAGACACGAATTTAAAATAAATGATTGGCGTTAATTTAAATTTAATAAAAGAACAGCAAATTGTTTTATGCGGACAGTGTATGGATTACAGTTACTGGTTTTTCTTTTTGTATTTAGTTACAAGTGATTGATTACATGTAATCAGTCACTTCCCAACCCTGTTGGACACAAGTCCATCTGGGGAGCCGTCCATTGAAAAAATACTTGGCAGTTGATTGGATGAACCGTCTCTCATTGTTGTTTTCAAGTCGCTAACGCTGTTGTCTCACTTAAAATACGCCCGTGTTGTAGCTATCAGTACGACGCTATGATTGGTCAGTTCAGTTGTTACGCTGTCTCAGTCGACAAGCTCTCCAGACTAATTGTCGTGGCGAAGTCGCGATATCAGAATGGTCTTATGGAGGCCACCTCTCAGCGCCCTATCAAAATGACAGCGCCAAGACCAACTGCCAGCCATTTTATGGATTAATTTGAATTAATTGCGATTAAATGTCAGGTCGTTGAGACTTTAATGGAGGCGATTACAGCCAAAGCAGAGGCATGTCGGGGAGATGGACGGTTCACCGCGGCCAATTACTCACACATGTCCGGTTTCGTGAGCCACAACAAAGGCAGAGGAGAAGCCATCCTCATGGTTCAGAGTGCAGCTCCGCAACGGGTGGCACATCCCTGTCACCGGGGCGTAACCTAGGCAACGGGGACCACACGCAGAACCAGTAATGAATTACCCCACTGAAGGTCATGACATACTCACACGGCGGCAAAAAGATCAACTCAAAAGATTTTCTCGCATCGCGGGAGGGTATTTTATAGAGCGCGGATGGGACATTTGCTGCAGTGCTGCAAGCCCTTAGTGTGGGGTCATTTTAACGTTAAAGAAACCTTTTAGAGAAGATGGACCCCAATTTGGAGTATATACACTACAGTAGTTGAGTAACTTTTCAGTTGCCAAACACTGCTATTGCAATAGTCAGTTCCACTTGACCACATCTGAAACAAGAGGCTGTAATGTAAAGGACAGATTTTGTATTTACATTTCATGCAAGAGAATTTGCATTTCCCCCTGCAAATCTCCCTCTCTGTGTACTTATTCTGTAATAACTTAACCATTGGAACATATTTACATGTATTCCAGCAAAGGATACTCAATAACAATAAGTCAGGCTTATTTTCATGACTGTTACCAGGAAAACAGCAAGGATTCAAATTAATTCCTACATAGAGTGAAATGAGAATTGTACATAAGCAACACATCTCGGCTCTACAGTGCAATCTAGCATTGGGTAAACATTACGTATAATCTGCAACAGAAGGGTTGGGGACAAGAGTTTGCTTGACAATTTTTTCTAGGGTTTATGAAAATTGCCCGAAGCCTCTGCTTGTGAGAGACGTAAATTAATTACGTGACTCCTTCAGGTACAATAGCAGATATCAGAGGATGAATTGGTACAGTTGAAAGCTTGGTACAAAATACAATAACATGAAAACCCCCAAGCAGAACAGCCCAGCATAACAATGTACATCGTTCACCCATACAACAGCCCTTACAGCAAAGCATAAAAATTATTGATAGATAACTCTTTAGCTTAGAGCAAAAATAATTTGGTTCAGAAGCATAGGGCCTAAGGTTTGTTTACTTTCAGAAGAAAATCATGCATTCTGACCTAGAAGACTTTTGGTATGCAGGTAAAAACAAGCCAAAATTGACAGTTGTGGATAAGGGACCTGCAGGTAATTAGGTTGTTGTGACAGCAATTAAAACATTGGCCACAGCAGGATACATCATATATAGCATAATGATGCTGCCCTATCATGTCTACCATTTGTGATCTGGTCCGGACAGTAGTCAAGAGAGATTATGATTGATGTTTGTATTAATTCTACAAACAATTAACCAATTTAAATTAAAAAAAAAACAATGAAATTAACAAACAACAAAATGTGACTTAATTTACTAATTCAGGTACATTACTGTTGTGAGCAATAAAAAAACAAGGCAAATATGAAAGGCAGTAATGAAGCTAAGCCATTTATCTGGCATCTGGCAGAAAAGACATTCAGGATAATGTCAGCTACATTTCCCATTGTGAGCTTTACGCATTGTAGCAACAGAAAGCAACTTAGGCTAAAGTCAAAACTGTCAAACTGGCAAGTTGGAGTTGAGAGTTGAGGGCGAGTGAATGACTATTTGAATCCATTCAGGAACGACTATGACAAATCACAAGCACTTCATAACATTCACAGGTCATAAATTAAATTGTAATGATCAGTTACAGCATGAAAGTCTCGCGGTGTGGGTGTCTGCTAAATAATATACTTAAACACAAGTTTTACAGCAAACTTCCTTAATGTTTCTCCATTTGTGTTGTGCGTGTTTGTATGGTACACACAGTCCGTTCCCTCCGATTCCTGATTCTATATTCAGACATAGAATCTCGCATCTCGAAGCAAAAATTTGGCGTAGCTATGTGATGTCTGCTGTGATTCTAATACAAAGTTGTAGGGCATGGTGCCATAGTAACAGGCCTGTTATGAACACAACACAGCAGGCGCTATGGCAACCACCCAAAGGTGGGATGAGAAAGGCAGGTAGTCTGTGATTATCATGTTGATACTGTATGACAGCCATCTTTTTGAAGTTCAGCGGCCATGGAAATTAAGGATGGGAGATCTCCATAATGGACTCTTTTTTTAATGGCTGTTTGTCTGGTTAGCACTCACACTTCAAAGACTGCAAAATCATCTCACTTTTGAAGTGCTGAAAAGCAGAAGAACAACGTTGAAATAACATGTATGGGTCCTACATACCGCACAGCATGTCATACATGTATAATTAGGACATGAACAGTCAATCATTATTTGTGAATCAATTAAATGTGTGGTCGAGAGCTGAAACTCGTTGAAACTCACATTTCTGCAGGTCAACTCATACTAGGTTAATACCATTTCTCTTCGTATGAAGCGAAGGGAAACACACAACTGTTAGTGCAATCATTTCTGGTTTTTTGTTTTCTCTCAGCTTTGGCACTGAATTTCAAAAACCAAACCAAGGGGTGGAATCGACGTCAGCCATCAATCAACGGCCCTCGAACTCGTCTGCAGCGCGGCACCACAATCTAGTTCCCCCCGATGGCCTTACCTGGACGGGAGTCGAAGCCAACCCCGTCTCCCCCCTGCCCCCTTACTTGTGAAGGGAAGCAGACATCAGCACTCGGTCTGCACAGGCCTCGGTTGAGAGAGATACAGTACCTTGCATACCTGCGGGACCAAAGTCTTGCCTTGTGAGGAAGATGGCGTGGTCGTGGTACTCGGCGTGATCGGGGTCAAGCCGCTGCTGGGTGTTGGCCCAGCGACACACCTGCTCCAGGCTGCGAGACGGGTTTCCACATTCAATCAGGCTGATTGACTGCAGAGAGAAATGACCAGGGCCAACACAATAGACACGCCGTTTGTGCCGTGCACAATCCGTGATGCACACACTCGCTATTGCCTAGATGGTCTGCTCCAGCACATTCACAAACCCGCCGGTATAATAGCAATCTGCCTATGATGATATGGATTCTTAAAGGGAATAGGAGCTGACTCTTGGTTTATCGTATGTTCCGCCCAAAACACACCCATGAATAATGAAGAGAGTAAGTCCAACCCTTTTGTTTATCTGTCATTAAAATAGCAGATGTGGATTTGGACAAGCCCTAAATCAAATCCGTTTAAGATTGTTAAAATAGGGCCCATAATGTGTCATTAGTCATAGGGTTTTTAGTCTGGCGTGAGATTTTGCGAGCCACACAATACTGGATCCATAGGCTAGTAGGCTATGCTACATATATCTCATAAAGGAATCAGGAATATATATATATATATATATATATATATAATTACATGATCTCGTCTATTGAGCTGGTTTGAAACTTCAGAAACATCCCTTTGATAATGTCCTGTTCTTGTGTACATCAACATTTACTGTATCCTTTTGCATCTTGAGCCTCACTCACGTTGGAATACAACAAAGGGGTACGACAATAATGCAACAATCACGACGGTTACCCAAACACAGTGCTCAATACATGTAGACTCCCACGGCACGGACAAAGACAGGCGCACGGAATGACAGTTAAGTCCTGTGTGTGACGGGAGCTTCGGGACAATGGCAGGCAGCAGGCCAGTGGTTACTACGCCCACAAGGGTGAATGGGTAAGGTGGTCACGGATGTTACAAAGGAAAGCTTTGATTGTGTGTTGTTTTCATATTGCACTGCAAAACAGCCTTTAGTTTAAAGCAGAGCCGTGGAAATAACATAGTTACGCCAACGGAAGTTCAAAATTTTCAACGGTCACATGGTTCACGGAGAGGCTAAACTATAACAAAATAGTTCCAGGAAGTGTTTTGTGGGCAATTTTAATACATATATTCAGATATATACCTTCATTTTTTGGTCATTAGTAGTCAATAAATGCACCGATTTACATTTAAAATAGAATTTATAGGGTCCGCTGCTGTGAGTGAATGGAGTGAACGGAGATGACTCACTCTTTACATGGCTCTGGTTTAAAGTGATCATAAACAATTAGCCAATGCTGATTATTTACTGAGATTTAAAGGTGTGATGATAATAGGCTACAGTAGGCCTACCTGCGATTAATTCCTTAGATAGCTATGCAGTGTTCTAGACAGGATGGCACACATAAGAGACCTGAGACTTGACTAAATAGTCTTGTGAGCATATCTGTAGTAATTGCTGTATATACGTAGTACTGTGTACATATATGGTTTATAAGTGCAATTTTTATAATTATGTTTTATAGTAAGGTAGATAAGATGTTTCAATTTTAAATATACAGCAAGTTTAACATGCTAATTTGTCTTTTGTGATGTTTATGTAGAGCACTGTCTTTGCAAATGCAAAATAATAGCCTCCTTTGTTCTAGTGACTGTGGGTGGGCAAGCAAGCATTGTCTCATTCAAAACATTTAATTTGGTTATCAAGATGCCTTCTGGAAATCCACTATGTTTTAGATACTGTACACACGCTTTGAGAGCTCAAAAGCTACTTGCTTTTTACAAACAACCTCCGGCTACTAAGTATATTTTACAATAAGAATCTTGAATCTTAAAATACTTGATTTATTTGTATACAGGTACAGTACTGTAAATTCCTTGACCTTATTTTGACAGAACTTAATTTATAATAAACCAAATGCAGCATACTGTATATTCAACACCTTATAGATGAAAATCTATGTTTTACAGAATCCTAGCAATTCTTAGCATACACACATCTTCACTTGGAATGCTCACCTGTCGATACCCGACCATTATCATGCGGACTAGGACAATGTTGATATTGGTTCCCAAAGACTCATCGTGGTAGATCTCATCCACCTAAAAAGGTCAGAAAGATAAACACTTAACTAAAATAAAGAACAGAAACAATTCTGAATGTAAGCCAACTTCATTCATCAAAATGTAAATACAATCATTCGACCACGCTAAGCATAAAATACAATGAACATTTCTGTGTGTGTGTGTGTGTTGACCTCCCTTCAACCACATTAAACAAAATGTGAGGTCCATTGTGTTGTATAAGGGATTATCAGCAGGGCGTAAAAGGTAATTGTCAGCAATATCATCGAACAATTCAACAATAGAGAAAATATTTCTGCTTTTACTGAGCTCATCAAAACAGACAACCACCCGGGGCTCGGAGGAAATTAACTTTATGGATTATGGATGGATGAATGGATTACAGGCAGCAATGAAACAATGAAGTCCTGCTCTTTATTGGTCTCTCCCATGGCCAGGGGAGACAATTGATCAGCAGCGGCAGTTGGTTAGCTGCTGATCAATTAAAAACAAAAGCAATGCGTGAGCATGAGAGTCAAATATAGAGACATTTCATATATGCTGTGTGCATTTTAAATTTTACAATAAATCCAGGCTTTGACTTAGAGGTTTGACAACATAAATGTTTACTGTCTCTTTACTGATAATAAGCCTGTACAGTAGCTGCACCATAAAACAAATTTGACCTATGAGGAAGAACAGACACCGTCCATCCATCCAATGAATCCAGTATTATTAGACAACAAGCAAGAAGCCCGATCTAACAACATGATTTAGCCATTTGGTTTTTGATGACCCTCTGAAATGGGGCGGTTGAACAGTCGAACTGGAATCTCATAATGATTAGCAACATCATTGCTGAATTGGCTCTCTGAGTGTAAACACGGACTCTGGCTTTCTAAACCTGTCATGGAGAGAAATCTTGTGTTTGACAACCAGCCTTTTAATGTGAGGGGAGTTTACATTCAGTGTGACAGAACTGCACTTATTAACCTGAAATGTTAGTAGACACACGCACACACAAACACACACACAGAATATAAGTGTTTTTGTTATTACCGAGTTCAAACATCAACCAGCGTTCTCCAGAATGACTTACTAAGATTTTGATGAAAGAAATAGCATTACGTTAGCATAGAACGCCACAATACACTCGATAATATACTACCGTAGGTCTTGAGTAGCGACCTCTCCACCTCCTGGCACTAACTCCTATCTCAAGTTTCCTCGTTGAATGCCCTTTTTTCTTCTCTCTACTATTATTTAATAAAAATAAACTTTTAATAAAAAGATTGCAGTTTCGATCTTATTAATTACATTAAGACATTAGTAGTATTATTTAGTTAGTACATTAGCAATTGTATTTAATGATACTGTATATTGACATGGCAGTAGTCACTTTGTACTATATGTAAGTCACTTTGGATAAAACCGTGTAAATGTAATTTAATCTAGTAAAGATGTTGAGTTTATCTCTATGAGTAACTGCATGTGTCTAATAAACCTGTCATTGGTAGGATAGCTCTGTAAGTCCTGTGGTTTTAAAATGACAACATTACAGGTATAGTAAACTATTGCAATAATCCGGTACTTCTACACAGCCCTGGCTCCGCAAATAGGAACACAAACAAAGTGTTGCATGGGCAGACAAGATCTACAGTAATCGATCCCTCAGGGGAGAGCTTCTCAAGGTGGTTCGACACATGCTGCATCTGCTGCAGAGGGATCTGGAGGGGGACCTGTGGAGAGCTGAGCTCCTTTGCCACAGTAAGCCTGTAAAGCTTACAGTCCACGCGCGGCTAAAGCTTGTCACCCTCATTTGTATGAACCGCACCTCTGCCAAGGCTGCAAACCTTCCTATTGTCCAATGCTCATCAGTATTCCAGCAACAACTTGTTATGACAAAAAAATGCATTTCATATTCATATGGCACCTTGAGCTTAAGGGAAACTTCACATACAATAAGAGCTCCACCTCTTCACTCTCAGCTTCCATCAATATTTATCTCATATATTGTAGCTTAACAACAAAGGGATAGGTGAGTGCTTAGGGAGCTGTTACATTCAATGTTTGCTAATGAAGGCTACCGTGGCTATATGGCATTTATCATCTGAATTAGCCAAGGACGTGTTTATTAGGGATTTATGCTGATGGTCAAAACATAATCATTTATGATTATGTAACATTTGTGTACTATGCACACACACACACACACACGCACACACACACACACGTATGTAAACACGTGCAGGATTCAGGAATGTTGGACAGCCATGCACCTAGGCTCCAAGATTTTATATTGGCCTGGCACAGACAGATCAGACCACCGTGCTGAGTCAGAATGGTAACTGCTACAGAGTGAAACCAGTGCAAATCTGACTGGTGGGATTTGGCCCCAGTAAGAAGATTAAGGTGGTAGGAGCGGGTAAAACCCATATTGAATGAGCTAAGAGTGCGTATTTCCCTCGCCAGGAATCCAGCTAGACGAGTAACAACGGGTCTCGGAGCGAATGGGACATCCCGTTCAATATCACACGTAATCAACAACGCGCAACACCTAGTTATGCAAGGATATACCAGAGGGATATCATTTATAGCATGCACTGGAATTATACATGAAAACACAGTAGAAAAACTATACAAAGAATTATTGTGATTCTATATGACTGCTGCTAGACGTCGGACTAAGCGCACTAGTATCTCAGACTAAAACAAAATTCCCCATAGGCCACACAGACACACACATACAAAGACACTAACATGGTATTGCCGGCCTGGATACGAAAACAAAGAACAGAGGAACAAATGCTATTTCTTTACATAGAAAATAATGTTTCTGTTATGCTGCGTTCACACGGAACACGGCAAACTGGATATCATGTTAGTGGACGAGAGCAGGATGGCAAAATTAGTGTTGACCAGCAAAAAACAAAATGCCGGTGCCGTCCAAATATTTAATATTTTAACTTTCTGCCATCCTCCACATGGCATTTGTCCGTAGCTCTCTCACACACTGAGAAAACGTCAACATCAAGACGCTAATACTTTTGTATTTGTAACACCAGATTATCTACTAAAATAACTACCTAAAACTTTTGCAATTTACAATTAAAATATGTATTACGTTATTTGTCAATAACAATCACCATAGCAACGGTCATTCCCTGTGACTTTGCCGCCATACTGTATTTGCCGTCTACCGCGCACCATCCCGCAGCATCCCGTTCACCGGGCAAACAGTGAACACACTCACAATGTTCATGAGCGTCAAGACGTAGTTCTGGACGTGCTCCTTGCCATGGAAACGCACCACGGAGTCGTCCACGGCTAGCAGCACCTCGATGTTGTAGTCGTCCTTCTTGACGTGCCTGCGCTTGCGCTCTGACTCGGTTAGCTTGCGCTCTACGAGACCCAGTGACACGGGAAGGTCCGCTATTCCGAAGTTGGCCACTGAAAGGAAAAGAGAACATTTGCAGCAGGCCAATAAATAAATTAAAGATATATAATGTATAACATAATATGATTTAATAATATTGTTTCGTTAACCAGTTTAGCTAAAGGGAACAAATGATGGACCTTCTCCACATCTTCACACCACTCCTTACGGTCTAAATGCAGTAATTGTAACATGCTTAGGTGAAAATACACATTCATTCTAAGAGCTCATTCCACAGAATGGCTTCGTTTCAGTGGCTTTTGCTTGAAAAACAACCACTTCTCGCACCGCCCCCCCTTCCATGTAGTGTGCTGACGTGACAGCTACGGTTGTACTGGGAACCCGTTAGCTGTGG
>JAODLL010000011.1:1397642-1408860 GCA_026546735.1 Forbesichthys agassizii
CTTCTCGCACCGCCCCCCCTTCCATGTAGTGTGCTGACGTGACAGCTACGGTTGTACTGGGAACCCGTTAGCTGTGGTGGACAACACCCATATTGGTTTGAACCAAATGCCCTTCGTGCCGCCTTGCCGTTCCGTGGAGAAGGTACAGGAAGTGGAATGAGGGGAGGGGGGTTATATTGTTCGCCTCAAAGCCGGCAGCGTGGCTGTCCTTGTTGCTCTGGGCTGCTATGGCAACAGGGCTACGGATGCGGGGATATTCACACACAGTGGGGAAAGATACAAAGAGGGACAGCTTGGCTGAACAGGCGGTGATGTTTTGATAACCGGAGCCGTATATGTATCCAGAGGCGTTGTACTATTTCATTAATGCAGGCTATAGGCCAATACCAGGTGTATATTTTATAAATGGAAGCTCTGTCCATGGACGCCCGGTGCTCACTGAAATGAATGATGGCTGTCACCTTCTAGCTTGTTGCTGCTGGCAACGTGAATGTGCGATTATTTAGCTTGTTGTCATGATAAATCATTGAATTTCAATGACTTTCCATGGTCTCTCGACACTACATCACTGCTAGTCTCTTCCCATGTGCTTGGAGCTTTATGCTATAGTAGCAAATGAAAGAAAAACAATGGCAGACGTTCGCAAAAGTCATGTGTGGAGATACCGAAAAAAGTTGTAGGTAGACAGGTACCAGGTATACACCTCTATAAACCTCTTTCAGTGATACACCTCGAGTGTCTACCAGGTCGACCTGGTAGACACTCGAGGTGTATCACTGAAAGACCTGAAAATTTTTTGTTTTTTGTTCTGTTAACATCCTCTATAAGAAAGGCCAGAAGAGACAATTTATGGTGAAGAGATTAAGGTCCTTTGGAGTGCAGGGTACACTTTTGAAAACCTTTTATGACTCTGTAGTGTCGTCGGCCATCTTCTTTGGTGCGGCCTGCTGGAGTAGCAGCATCACAACTGCAGACAGAATAAGACTGAACAAGCTGATTAAAAAGGCTGGTTATGTCGTGGGATGCTTGCTTGAGTCTGTGGAGGTGGTGGGAGAGAGAATGGTGAGAGTAAAGCTCTCGTCCATGTTGGGGAGCTCTTCCCACCTCCTTAAGGAGACGCTAACTTCAATGAAAAGCTCCTTCAGTGGCAGACGGATGCACACAAGGTATGGGAAGGAGAGATTCAGAGGATATTTTCTTTTTGCAGCCACGAGACTTTATAATAAGCAACCACCAACAGAGTGACTGAACAAACATGCACGTTGTCACTTTGCACTTAAGGTTAACTGTTGTAAATAGTATTTTTGTACTTAAACTTTTTTTGTAAGTATAAGCTACTTACCAAGTACAATTACAGTCACAAGGGAAATTGAATGGGTCCAAAAAAAATCTACCTTTTGTTAGAAAATTGTTATAGCTGCTAATTATTTATTTATTTATTTCGTTATTTAAATATTTTACTATGTATCATTTAATTTACTGCTATCCACTTGTTGCTGTAATATATTAAATGTCTAATTTTTGAGACAAATAAAGGCATATCTTATCTTAAAGTCCACAGTCTCTTTCGCCCTAACCATAATAAAAGCATCCAGGTCCCAAACTGCAGTCGACACACACATAACCATCCCAGAATTTATACAAGGAGCACATACGATTATTCACGTCAGTCTTGTGGGAGTCAAGGTGAGTCATGGCGATGGTCGTGTACTGATTATTTGGGTACAATCTCATGTTGATATTATGATGACATACTGTAGGCCCTGTGGTGACAAGGTACATTTGACTACTGTTTACCGATTATGATTTTTTTACACAACGTAATCAAGTCTTTTGGGAAGTTCCCGTTAAGTGGCAAAGAGCAACTAAACCCTTTGTTATAGATTGATTGGTCAGCATTCCTCCTCCACTCACAAAGTACGGTAGTGTTGGGTGGAGAAAGAGCGATGATGTAACTCTGTCTTTCTGACGTCACAACAAAATCAGCCAATAGCAAGTTCATACTGCAATAGCATGGGTTTTTTACCCGAAGAGAGCAGTTCTTACTGATTTGCAAGTTGCAACACTTAGTTTTACTTTGGGTTATTACCATAGTTACACTTAACAGAAAGGAACATATCTTAATACACGTTTTAGTAATAATAATTTGTAATATTACAGTAAGAAAAGCACTTACAGTAAATGTCATGCAAGGTATTGTACAACATCCCCGGGGTTGATAAGGCTGTACATTCACTCAGCATGTTCAACCAATTATATAAGATAGGGCTCATTCCATTTAACTGGGAAATTGTTGTAAGATGACGTTCATCCAAGCCAGGCACACTGCAGAGTACTAGTCAGACATATCATTACAATCTAATGAACGTGGTGGCATTTACAATACAGACAAAATGTGAAGAATCTATATGGAAATATTTCAATTATGACTACAACTTGTCATATATTTTAAATGCTCAGTACACCACTGTGGAAACGCGTGTGTGTGTGGTCTGTGTCGTTCACAGCAAAAAGGTACGAAAAAGCACAATAAAAAGTACAAACCTTTAAAAGGTACGAAAGGTGATACAAAAGTTATGGGTTTGTGTAAAAGGTACCGTACTTCTTATTAGTACCTCATGGGAACATTATTAGACCTTTATAGGTACATTTGTGAAATATTTACTTTAAAGTACAAAAACGTACATTCAGAACTACAGTCATGTTCCCGTGGGGTATTAATAACTTAAGTACCTTTTATTTTATGTTTTGTAACTCATCTAAACCTTTCAATACATGTGAAATTTGGGCACAATGTTACCGCTTAGAATACAACCAACTAGTCATAAACAACATCGGCTGTTTTGTTAACTCGCTAGTGCCCCCTAAATATACCATGCATAGGATATAGGTTAGATTTATTAAAAAAATCCCACCCATCCATCCATCCATCCATCCATCCATCCAGCGATCCAGCCATCCATCATCAACCACATTTCCGTGGTCGCGGGAGCAGCAGCTCAAGCATAGGACCCCAAACTTCCCATTCCTGAGCCACAATAACCAGCTCTGACTAAGGGATCACAAGGCATTCCCAGGCCAGTGTGGTAGGGGGACCTATTTTAATTATCTAAGCGTGTGGTCTAAAGCGCATGGCGCAAATTGGGCGTTTATCTATTTTAATGGTAGATAAACGGTTCAAAAGGGTTGGCCTTACTCTCTTTCTTATTCATGGGTGTGTTTTGGGCGTAACATATGATAAACCAATCTGAGTGTCAGCTCCTATTCCCTTTAAGAATCCATATCATCATAGGTGGATTGATATTATACCTGCAGGTTTGTGAAAATGCTGGAGCAGACTATCTAGGCAATAGTGAGATTCCTAAAATATGTTTGTGTAGGTTACTAATGATATTTCACATTGTACTCCTGCACGTCCCTGTACGTGTAACAAGCAGAGTGTACACACGTTGTCCACCTGCCAGAGGCGTTACTATGCACTATGAGTGCATTTAGCGCTGGACGTGAAAATAAAAAAAAACAACTGCATCGGCCTGAAACTAGCAAAGACACTTGCGTTCACGCTTTACACCGGTTGTAAAATAGGGCCCATAATCTCTCCACCTAGAGAGTCCTTGATCTTCCCCGAGACCTCCTCCCACCTGGACATGCTTGGAACACCTCCGTGGGGAGGAACAATATGAGGATTACGTAAAAACCAAAAGCTTTTGTAAAAATGTTTTAGAGTACCAACCCAGTACCTTTTACTGCGCCTTTTCATAATTTTGTTTTCTCAGAGTGTAATTGGGGAACAGGTGTGGGCAATCAATTAACAACCTGTTCTCCACAGGGAAAAAGAGGCCGGTAGCACAAAGAACATAGCAACAGAAGTTTAAGGTCTTACAATGTCCTGTTGTTGGAGGTACTGTACTGTAGGTCACGAGCTGGTTAATATGTGTTTAATATTAGTTTAATAGTGAAAAATCATTTAGGTTTGTGACTATAGGGAGGCAGACCCAGTGAACCACTGCCGCATAGATGTATTGCAGAAAAAGTAATTCCAGTCCACCTGCTCAAGTGGTTTATTTAATTATAATAAAACCAATTGATTTAAGTCTTCACTTTGAATCACAAGCAGCACCACTACATTACTGTAGCATGATTCAAATGTGGAAACCAACAGTAACAGAATATTATTTGATTCAGAAAACATCAATATGTAATCTTTGTTTCATTTTCCCGGACAATGTATCAAGAATGAATGAAAAATTACCCAAAATAATTGTTCAGCCAGCCTTTAAAGTCGTGACTAAACTCCAAAGAAAGGTCCACTGATGACTATACAATTGCCTGCTACTAAAGTATAATGGGCTTATATACTCATTTGAACAGGTTAAGAATTTGAATTTCACAATCCTTTGTGTAAAGGTCTGACTATATGTTATGATGAGACTAGACTGCAGCTTTCAGAATAGCTTTTTGTTAGTGGAGATAATTGGAAGGTTTAGGAAAAACAAGTAATGTCTAACAAAGGCTGTAAAATAAGTGCCTTTGAAAGTCGAATTTTAAAAGCAACACATCCATCTGTTCACAGTATTAACTGCTGAACGACACAACCTGTCGGGGTTTGCATTTTTACCCAGTTGTAAAACCAGCAGCACCTCATAGTTTGTCACAGTTGGCAGACGCAAATACATGTTGACAGACAAAAGGCGACATGTAAGTGACTCAGTTTGCGGGGGCGGGAAAAATGAAAATCAGCGCTTCTTCTATGTGTTTGGCAGCAGATACTTTTTGGATTGTAACACAGACGTTCCTCGGGAACACAAATAGGAATGATGATTCAAACTCAGTGACGGCTTTACTTTCTTTGAAGTAGAGGTCAAAACAGAGCCTCCCTCCAGGTAGTTGAATGTTGAATTGCAGAAGTGAAAACAGAGACTGGGCAAAGACCAACAAGTGTCGCGTGCTGAGCACATTTCATTTGTACTATGGGCACAGCCTAATGTGCACACACACACACACACACACACGTCTACGCATAGTCTACTGCACACACACACACACACACGTCTACGCATAGCCTACTGCACACACGTCTACGCATAGCCTACTGCACACACACACACACACACACACACACACACACCTATGCACAGCCTAATGCACACACACACACACACACACACGTCTACGCATAGCCTAATGAGCACACACACACACACACACACACACACACGTCTTTGCATAGCCTAATGCGCGCACACACACACACACACACACACACACACACACACACACGTCTACGCATAGCCTAATGCACGCACACACACATTCGGATGCATGTACATATGCACTTATCTTAACACACAATACACAATACACAGTAGCATATGTTCTCTCTCTCACACACACACACACACACACACACACACACTGTTTCTACTGACGTTAAATCACTAGGCCATGCATACCCTCATTGTGAAGGTCCTCCCGTCTGTTGGCCGGCCCCCCGGTGATGCCAGACCGGCGGTAGACCACGTGGACACGCCCCTTCTCCTCTACGTCCTGCTGTCCTCGGTGCAGGGGCTCGATGAAGAACTCCTCGTTATCGGTGCGGATCAGACCTGCCTGGGAAGGAAGGAAGAAAACGCAGGGCGTCTAAATGAGGCTGGAGCCTGTAATTAAAGGGTGGCCAATCAAGTGGAAGATCCGGGAAATGACGCAGGTGGTGGGCAGGATTGGGGGGGGGATTTAGCTTTGTGAATTTTCCGATCGCTTCAAAAACCACCCCCGGAACACACTCACACACACAGACACACACACACCCCCCTCTGGGGGACCTTGAAGAGTATCCACGTGTTTTCGTCCTGTGCAAGGAAGCGTTAGCGGCCATTGAGCCCCTTAATTCCGTAAGTGGCCTAATGGCCTGTTAGCGTATCACACATCACACTAAGGATGTCTTGGCACTAATGGGTGGCAGGGTGGAGGGAACACAGATGAGCAGAGGCCCGACAGCTTTAGCTTTGCCCTCACAAACAGGCTCTACAAAAGCCACCGACATGGCGTCTGGAGGCGTGATTGTAAAAGTGGGCAGCGCAGCAATATTTCATATGGTCAATATGACTCACGTCATTGTGGAGGCATTTCTATTGCGCGAAAGTCAATTTGCGTTATAGCAAAACCACAACAAATTAGTTTTGTATTTGACAGCTCACTGGGAAGATGTGGCTCTATGAGATCTATTAGCGAAGGACAGAAGCTTGTCAGACATTCAGGTGGCCAATTTCTTTTCTTTTTTTGCAATACTGGATTCCACAGACAATCTGAGATTATAGTCTGAAACCCTGTTCGCAAAGACGTTCACTCAGCAACTCTAAAGGGCGAACCAATAAGCGACCAGTGACTGCAGTGTGTCTAAGTGCGATGAAGCTGAAGTCAAGCGTTTGTTTTTGAAAATGTAGTTCCAACAATGGAGATGGTGGCAGTGCTAGATTCAAACAGTTTAAGCAACTAAAACGCTTCTTCCATGGACCGTATCCAGACAACATGCACAAAGTGAATTTTGGGTCGGGTTATACCAGGCTAGAGTTTTGCCTCGAGTTGGCAAGAGACTCCTCAGAGAGGAATTACTTTTAGTAGAAGTTACATAATGTCTTCATGGAATTTCTTCTGTTTGACATTAATGCATTGTGTCATAGACTCAGCTGGTCTCTCTCTGGTAAACAAATACACTTTCTATTTAATTGAAATCTGGATAATGTTTACTTTACACTATGTGTCTGAGTTGTAAGTGGAAAACCATAACAAAAGAGAGAGAAATGGTTTACAAATAGATGTTCTTGATGTAAGCAACCTCTCTCTGACCTCCCTGCTGTATAATTTACTTGACAAAAGGTATATATTTGGATTTACTCGAATAAAGCCTGGCTTGCTCAAGACCCGTCTTTGGCCAAAATCATTGTCAAAATCATTATGAATACTATAATACTTGTAGTCTCGTTGTTAAAGTGGCTCTCCTTTACCAAATATATGACAATCGCCTCTGCCCATCCCCCTACAACCATATGTTGTGTTACAACGTAAACGTGAGGATGAAATGTGGGGCGCACCAAAACACAATCACAGATTGTGCCTTTAAATAGCTACATACACACAAGCATTAGCCACCATGGGCAATAGGATGCTAATGAAGAGCTTGTGCCTTTAAATAGCTACATACACACAAGCATTAGCCACCATGGGCATTACATCAGGATGCTAATGAAGAGCAGTTCATCATGAGTGATACAATACACTGCAATACTGTACACAGTAAAGTAAATGAAGACTAGATCTCTGGCAGTCTGGGAAAAAAAATGGGAAAGGGGAATGGAAGATTCCATGCAACCCTGGGCAGGAGATGCCCAAGCAAGACATGCTCAAATGCTTCCGCTGTGGTCTGTTCATTCAGTAGTGGGTGGAAAGTGAACCAGCTTCTGTCTGGAGGAGACAGCGTCGATGGTACATTGACATGGCCTAACAAGGAACACAATGTAAACACAGCCGAGCATGGGCCTCACCTCTGACTAAGTCCTCCTTTCATGAATGACATGACACAAAGACCAGGAATAAAATTGTTTTTGTACACAAATTTTGTTCATTAAATCCGAGGATTTATTTGAATCTTATTATGAATGTTAGTCTTATTAGGAATGTGTTCCCAATATAAGCCTCACTTAGAATAAATAATAATGATAAAAACAGTTAGTGCAGCTGATGCAGTACAGAACAGCATATCATTTAGATATGTTCCTTAAAATTGCACTCTTTGGACACCTGCATTTTAAAACAAATGAATATGGTCCTGGCTCTAAATCCAGGCTTTTTGCCTTTTACTTAACCAGGCAAGTCATTTAAGGACAATATTCACGTGTGCTCTGGCTCTCTTATTATTACTAAATGATATTATTATTATTATTTTAGCTATAGCATATTAATCCTTGCCTTGTATTCCTTGTTATATGCATTTCATTTTAAAATAATACTGTATGTGGACTGTTTTTCTTTTTACCGTCCCCACTCCGACAAGAGGCTTTTGTGTCCTGCTAGGCCATTGTTCTAAATCACAATTTTGCCTAATAAACTTAAGTAAAACATTGACACAATACATCTTAAAATATATTATAAGGCATTTTACAACCGATGTTCAACATTGAAAGACGAAAATGAAATCTGAAATTATAACCTTGTGTTCGGCTATACAGACTTTAAAGTCAGTAAATATTGGGGGGTGAAATCTTGGCAAGACTAAATCTCTGTGTAAACACAGCATGACATTGGTTCAGTGAGATCCATACTGTAATTACGGTTTAGCTATAACAATGAGAATGACTATCGAATTCACATACTGTATCTAGCTCTCAGCCAAACAGCCAAACAATAGTTATCTGTCAATATCATTTATTGACAAATACCACCAATAAAATGTTAGACACATGCATGGAATCTATACTGTATGTAGTATTGAGGTCTCGACCTCTGTATTCTTTTAGAGGAGAATGCAATATTGGTCTCAATGTTGACTGCGAATAACATTACTTATTTTGTGCCAAGATAGTACATTGGCCCCAAATAACCTCTCTTAGAAGCCTATACTGTATTTGTTGCAGACGGGTGGGCAGGGATGAGTGAAGATTTTTTTTGTAGCAAACGGATTTCTACCACATTTCAGATATGCTGCAGGTATTATATCACAATAGTCGGGCTCCGAAATGTTCCATCTACATGGTATTTTTTAGGATAAACGATTACAAATGGGTCATGTTGTGATTGTTTCAATTGCAGCGTTTTGATAATTCACGGTGAATAATTGACCACCTATTTACCTTTGCTTCTAAACATCGCATTCAAAGAGCAATGGCAGTGTAGTTCTACCCTGTTCAATGCAATGTTGAAAATAAAGCTCAATGATTAATCAACACTGTTTCAACTGACGTCAACTACTGTATGAAGTTCAAACACACACACCTGTGCCTAATTTACGAAAACAATATCTAGATTTACTAACCCATTCTTACCTGTCATAGGATATGAGGTTCATAAAAGCTGCTGTATGTTAGTTATAATATATATTCAATTTTCAGACAACACAGCCAACTATTTCAGATCACCTCATCAGGAATGTGTTCCCAACATAAACACAGTTAGTGCAGCTGATGCAGTACAGAACAGCATATCATTTAGAAATGTTCCTTAAAATTGCACTTTTTGGACATCTGCACTTAAAACAAATGAATATGGTCCTGGCTCTAAATCCGGGCCTTTACTTAACCGGGCAAATCATTTAAGGACAATATTCAGGTGTGCTCTAGCCATAATGTACATCAAGTAAATTATTTATTTATTATTATTTTAAGTAGGGGTGGCCAGGGGTGCAGTGGTAGAGCGGGGCGATAGGTGATCAAGAACTCGCTGGTTCGAACCCCGCTAACTTCTCACCAAGGGTCGAGGTGTCCGTGAGCAAGACACCCAACCCTAATCCTACCCAGTGGTCAGGTGTCTCCTTGCATGGCTGACATCGCCATCGGTGTATGCATGTGTGTGTGAGTGGTGAGGCAAATAATGTAAAGCTCTAAGTATAAAAGCGCTCTATAAAATGCTGTCCATTTACATCACTAATACTGGTAAGAGCGATGGGAGAGTATCTTCTTAATTTGTCATATTTACTTACTAAGACTTTTACAAACCATATATTTTGAGTTGTCCGTCATTTTGTAATAAGGATGTGGCTATAGCAACTACAAACAATGCTGAACACCAGGGCTGCCTGGTTCATTGTCTACGCAAGCTACATGGACGCGAATGCATCGAGCTACGCAAGGTTTGACGCGTACTTGCTTAACAATATGTGTGTGTCCCTATTTTTTGTAACGCATCGCAAGCACACCTGCCATTTCATCTGACAATACTCAGCGCACCAACTGACGCATGTTCTCCGTGTGTTGACTGTAACTCTACTTTGCTGGCCCAGGTCTCAAACTGTTATCAAGGAACACAGAGAGAGAATTCACTACAGTTTATGTCAGCATGTGGTTGGCCAGGCCAAAATAGCACTTGGCTGAAGGATGAATGTTCTGCATATGCTGCAAGCCATCTCACCCCTTACAAAAAAGAAAAAATAAGTCAAATATATCCAACCTGTAAAATCACCGATATACTAAATTCCACACATCTCGACCAACTTTGAAGATGGGGATTTATGTTTTTCTAGTAGGACCTGTTGTGCCATGACAGCATTTGGAGTTGGTCTAATAAGGCATACATGTGATCCTACAGTACATAAGTGGTAAATAATCCATTAGCAATTTGTCATCGTGCACGAGGGAAACATCACCCAGGTTAAACGCTTTCGTTTGCTTTCCTTCTTTGCCTAACATGTACGGAAGACACAACACGGTGGCGACCCACAACACATCGCTGAGTTGATGGTGGTCTTGTACATGGCCTTTAAGGGATAATCCGAACGAGGCATTCTTTGACCTTATTAAGACGAAGAGTGAGCAAACAAATTCTAAATATAGAGGCTGTGTCAGAGACTGTGCGGACGCCTCAAAACAATGTGCAGGGAAATCAATGCCTGCACTCTGTCATACAGTAGCTCAACCTACAATTTGTGGACAGATTGTTTTGAAACATATAATTTCAGCTCCAGGCACGCTCTGTGTTGATCCACGGAGAAGAGAGAAGTGGACTGTATCCTTCTCGCCCCACGTCTGTTATTACTCTGTCCAATCTATCTGTTCGGTAGCGCAGAATAAAAAAGGTATAGCCCTCGATCGTCGTACCGAGCACCCAAGCCCCGACATCCCGGCCCCAAGCTCACTGTTTATGTTTGAAACACAGCTGTCCAAAACAGCGAGGAGCAGGTGGAGAGCCCTAAGAGGCGGGAGGAGTGGAGGGCAACGCCAGCCACTCAGCAATTGACCAATCCCAAGCCCCGACCACTTCAACGTGTCTTCCAATTACAGTTGAGCAAGTTTGGAAGCCGACAAAGACTCCGTCAACTGTCTGTTTTGTTATAGACAGAGCCTTGTAAAGAGAGCTGCATCATCTCCGTTCACGCCGATGGACAGTTTTTTAACCTCAAAATATTTCCAGGAAGTTAGCCTAAATACTAAAAGTACCCTATAAATTATATTCTAAATGTAAATCGGTGCATTTATTGACTACTAATTACCAAAAAATTAAGTTATATGTC
>JAODLL010000011.1:1408960-1421424 GCA_026546735.1 Forbesichthys agassizii
TATATATATATCTCTTCCAACAACCACCAAAGTGAGGCGTATTCGACAGGATCAAAGGTCACCTTAATCTGCCGTGGACTGAGCTGCTCTTTAATTCCCATTCTGCGCCTCTGAAATTGGTGCCGCGGCCTGATAGCAACTCAAGAACAGCTCTGGTCGTCTGCGTTTGAACATAAATTCCCCACCTCTGTCCTTTGAGCCACAGTGAAAAGATAATGACCAAAACAGTCCACCGCTGTGGATTATTCTCGCCCTTCAAGATGATCGTATTTCCACCAAGCCTATCTGCAAACCCACTGCCTGCCAGAGTGTCTGATAAGAACTAAGCCACATGTCAGGGGTCCGTTTAGATCCTTTATTCAGCAGCACAAGCTCATTAAGCTGTCTATTCTACGTGCGGTATATGGACATATTTGCAGTTGCTTTTTCCCCCAATGGTGATTATTCCGCTCTCCATTGAACATATCAGATGTTAAGCTAGAGTTCAGTCTTGAGTTTCACAGGGTCATTCTACTCAAGCAGCTGTACGTTTCTCTTCTTTTAGCCTCTGTACCTCTCTACCGGACATGCTGCCACCCGAATATTCAGAAGCACGCACACATTGTACCGTCAAACAGGGAAAACGTGCGTCCTTCGCGATTGAGAGTTAACGAAAATGAATGTGGCCATTCTGCCAACGGATTGGTTGAAAGTCCAGGTCAAGCAAGGCTCGGCCAAAGTTGAAAGTGCAATCAGGCTGGAACTGCAGTAAAATGAACATCCTTTTCTACAGTATTGTTATAATACTGTTAATAATTACACATGTGCATATTTGCATTGCATAAAGCCTTTTCTAGTACAGTGCATACCAAAACCGAAAGGAAACAGATTATACCATTTGTTGGTAATTGGACAAATTTGCCAATATGGTCCACTGTTTAACTATAGAGGATTTAGTCAAATTTGCTGAACAATAAACACCATTAGCATGACCACATATTATATACAGTAGCCAAATAATCGGGTAATATGAGTAAACAATTAGCCTAACAAAAAACCGTTGTAGTGTTTTCTCAGGACAATAAAGCGACACTCCTTGATTTGTGTACATGATCTTTAACACAGTTGAGGAGTATACCTTTTAAGAGACACATAATATAGCCAAAAAAAGCAGATCATAAATGAAACTCATTTGTTATAACCCCATTGCTACTTTTAACCTCGTACCATACAACGTCCTTTGCGGTGTTATTCAAACAGTGTGCCAAGTGTTGACATTTTTACAGCCATGCACATATATAGCACATGGTAGCCCAATATTGCCTCTGCACTCAGTATAAGACTGTGGAATTCTTTAATATGTTATTTGAGTTGCCTTCCCACCTGCTACCACAGTATTATTCATGTCCCTTTCCCGTCGTGAAAGACACAGCTTGGATACGAGGCAGAGGTGAAAGTGTATTATCTTTGGTTTAGCAGCCAGAAATACTGTACAACACTTCTGTTATGGTGCCATGCATGTTATACTCTATATGCTGTGGTGAGCTGTTTTATTGATGATTCTACTGGCAAAACTGCTGCACTGCATATTACTTAGTGGAATACTGCTAATTAGCATAGTTTATGGATTATCAACATTGTTGCTGTGGTGTTTTGTATCAAATGATCTGGTCTCCCTTTGATGGGATATTGATTGTCACTGAAATTGTTTCAGAAGCATTACTTATATAGATCTGAAGGTCTGGATGTGTGCATAACGTGCATACTTACTATTTATTTATTTAATTGTCTCAAATTGGAGCACTGCTACTACAACCAATGCCTTATGACTTAATAGTAATTCCTGACCTTGTTTAATGTCCTGGTTAAAGTATACAGGTACCACAATACAGGTCTGAGGAACGCTCTTGGTTTTCACTTTTATGGAGCAGGTTTGCCTCATGAACTGCCACACATTTTAACTCAACTGAAATATGGCCCTGGTTTGGTGTATGTGCTACCTGTAACTATTTTTAATACAGATAATCTAATATGAACTGTAATACTATAGGAAATGTTAGTCCCAGCACTTCCTGTATATGCCCTGTTATAATTACCATAAGCCATGCTAAAGCCCTTGCTGTGAGGTTAAAAGGTAATTTAGATCAATTCATGATATGGAAAATATATTCTGGAATAAAGTTCACTGTATTTTCAATACACTTTCAATTGAATTGTTGCTCTGTCTTTATTAAATATGTGTGACGTTTTTTGAAAACTCCAAGCGTACAAAATATACATCCCTAGGTGCACACATGTTTAAGTAAGTTACCCATGCCATTGAAACTGACTCACTGTCAGGAGTTAAGACTGAACCCAAGCACAGACCACGAAAGGACATGATGAAATGGGAAAGTTCAATAGCTTTATTCAGAACGACAAACCTAGGCTGACGGGTTGACCAAACATGGGGCAGCTCTTAGATCTGGTGGGGGGAATACGGGACCGGGGCAGACACGGGACCGGTGAAAGACAGACTAGGGAGAACACACGCTCACATATATCCCCGTCAGAGTGGTAGGCAGGACATAAGATCGGTTGCAGACGGTGGCCGGAGCAGGACAGACAGTCTGCGGGAATCAGAAATCACTACACAAGACGTTTTAGCACAAACATGGAGAATCTAATCAAGGTGGGTACGTTACACGAAACTGGCAGAGGAGTGTGGGAGCATTGACCTTATAAATGCGGTTGTTTGGCTGCACTGATGGGTTTCTCAGACACACCTGTCTATTCAGTTTAAGACTGAGAAGAGAGAAGCCAGAGTGAGAGAAGATAAACTATTTGTACCGTGGACGGGCATGACACAGGCTACCCCTTTATTGTGACAGGCCGGTGCGGTCTTTGGACCAGACGATCACTTTGCATCAAGATTTTCCTCTTTATGCTGCATAACATGAGTGCTGTTTTCTCCTAAAACTATTACTAACTAATAATGCTGACCTTATCTCATTTAGGGTGGACAATTGCATCAGCTAAGGTCAATAAACTATCAGACTGACAACTTGGGTACATTGGTATGGGTATCTTAACACATCTGAGCGCAACATGAATGCAGATGGGATATAGGCCTGCCCTTTGGAGCATGTGTACAGCCATTCAGATGTGTCTTTTCCGTGGAAATGTATAATCCCAATAGGATCATGCAAATGGTATTAACTGAAGCAGTGCGAGTCGATGTGGTATTTGATCGTATGCTGTCCTGGTCTGTTGAAGGTGTGATGCATATTGAAGCACAAATACGGCAACCAATGCCCTGTGCAATTGTGCAGTTAAAAACCGAAATATAGGGGGAGGGGTGGCAATTACTGACTGGGTAAATGGCTGCGTTCAGTGCCGACACATTTAATACATTGTTTAAAAATATGTTTACAGTGGTAAACACAACTGTCCCAATTTGGAATGTCAGTGATCGTATCTGCGACTCCTGAATACTCAGTCCTGCGAACATCACGGCAATGGCGCAGTAGGAATGCGAATGCCTGTGAAAATGGTATGGACATTAGGACAAATGAACAGTGCTCAAATAAACACATAATGTATGCCTAAATATAAGGCTAGCGTTAATAAGCATATCCTACTGATGCAATTAAGTTCCACAAAAACAGAAGCTACACAAACCCGTGACTCAACACAAATCATATTAAACTACCGGGTAGGCTACTTTTGCCGACGGTAATGGGCTACCGTATATTTACCATCGGTAGGACAACCGGTTTAGTTTAACCTTATCGTTTACAAACTTTTTTTTCTGTCCCCCTTCTCCGCAGAAATGTTTGAGATTACCGAATTACTCTTTACCGGTAACGAAGTTAAGGAAACTATCAGGCATTCCAGCTAAACATTTACTGCATAAATTAATATCCAAACTTTCTACTCTCCCATCATGTGTTGCGCGACTCGTGGCACGCCTCTTCAAGTCGCTCCTCGGCTCGAAAAAAAGTGTGGCAACGTTACATCATATGACCATCATCACACCAGTGCGAGGTTACTGCAGTTCAAACCCACAAAAATTCACGCCATGTATCACCCGACTACCGGTAGCATGCGATACCGATGCAACCAATCACCAACACACCCTCGACTTCTGAAGCTGGACCAATCCAGAACAGGACGTGAAGCGCTGCTGTGGTTGTGCCAACTGCAGTTTAAACCACAGCCATGAGGTGAACCGTCTGAACCAGGTTAGGGCCTACTAAGGCGCACGTAATTCAGTGTGGTTGTAGATCAAGTATTTTGAGCTAAGGTGCAATTTTGGCGCCACCTGCTGTAGGCTATTCATACTGAAACTATGGGTACTTTTGGAATGGTATTTTATTTGAAAAAGATAGAGGAAAATGGTAAATGGTAAGCAACATGGATTGTATAAATATATGTGCAAACAAAATGAGTACTGAGGCACTTCAATGCCTTCTGATGTCATATGCCTCTCCAGCAGAAACATGCTCCTCAGTGTACAACACGTTTTCATTGCAATCTCACACTTTTGCAAAACGTTTGGTTTGAATATTTATCACGTTAAGTCCTATAATTAAACAGCAGCAAACTAATTGGGGAGGGGTGGGGTTGCCATAAGCTTGAAGAAAAAAAAAAGCAGTGGCTATTAAAAATGGGAGTGATCTTATTTGTAGATGTTAAAAATGGCGATTCATGTTCATGTATCAGTCATAACAGTGGGTTGCAATTAACGGCAGCATGAACCCAAATATTAAATGAGGTTCATGAAGGGAAAATAAATGTTGCTAACTACTGGGTTCATAATACGTGACTAAATTCTAAATGAAAACATCCAGCCACTGGTCAGAGATCTCTGAATTACATTCTGGTGCAGCACTTCGACCCAAACATCCCAATGGCACAATCAAAATGACAGAAGATGGTACGTACCGTATTTGAAATGGTGTTGTAAATTATCTATTTCATGTTGTCATGTGGTTCATTCTTGGCAAAATAAACGCACTTAACCATCCCTCATAACAGGATGGGGGGGAAGGGGTAAGGGGTAATAAGTAAATGCACTCAAATGTTTGTTAACCACTCTTCAACCACAAGACGAGCGAGACCCAGACAATTAAGACGTTTGTTACCCAGACAATTAAGACGTTTGTTACTGTGGTAGCAATCATGTACATACAAAATTCTAAATGAATGGAAAAGATGGAATGGTCTGTTACAGTGTGCAGTCGGACAACCTGGTATTTAGATTGTATTTTCCTAGTCATGGGTTCTCTCACCAGATTTCCAAAGACTAGGGTATTTTAATCATAACTTGATTTAATTTTTAATCATAATTTAATAATGCTAAGAGTGTTTATTCAACAAGGTCTGTGATCATCATAAGCTTTGATTTGCTACAGAGCTTAATGTATCAATTTATCTAAAACGGAAAGTCAGGATTCCCTTGGGAATGGCCCGTGGGAAGCCATAGCGGAAATAGATCCCTGTGTGTCATACATACAGGTTTCCTCCTGCAACAGCCTGAATTCCAAACACTGCAACATCGCTGCATTTTGTTTTACATCACTTTCTTATATCAAAAATTACATATACTAGAATAACCATTTTTCAGACAGGTAAAGAAGAAGAAGAAAAAAAAAAGTTACAATGACAATTCTCAAATGGGAGATTCTGCCACAATATCCAAGTCAGTCCTCAGCTAACATGATATCCACGCATGTGTCATGAGCTAAAAAATAAAAGAAATAAATATATGTTTTCGAACAGGATCCGTAATGATAAAGTGGGAGCGCGTTCGTTCATCTGCGTTATCAGACTCCTAGCTTGTTGGCGATGGTCATGACCACTTTGAGGATGGGCATGAAGGCGGAGATCTCGCTGAAGTTGCTGCTGCTGACCACCTGGGTGTGGACCTCCAGGCCACGCTGGTAGTTCTGGCCGGCAACGCAACGGCTGATCTCGTGCAGCCCGCTCAGGATGTTGTGGGAGAGCTGTGGGGAGAGAAAATAAACATTACATCCGCTCTGCAGCACTAGTCACTTCAGAGTGGCATTTTTTTGTCTGTTAATCTGTGTTGCCTTTAAATAAATAAATAAATAAGCATTTTGCAGATACTGTTATCCAAATAGTCTTATAGACAGGGTCATTCTCAAGAATGCTTGCTAACGTCAAGCTCAAAACTATACAGTGCATTCGGAATAATTTACAGCCCTTCACTTTTTCCACATGTTGTTATGTTACAGCATTTTTCCAAAATGTATTAAAATACTTAATTTCCTCAACATTCAACACACAATACCAAAGTGAAAAAAATGTATATGAAATTTTAGCAAATTTATTATAAAAAAAGAAAAAAGGAAAATCACATGTACATAAGTATTCACGGCCTTTGGTAATTTCTTTGTTGAAGCACCTTGGCAGCAATTACAGCCTAAAGTCTTTTTGAGTATGATGCTACAAGCTTGGCACACCTACTTTTGGGAAGTTTCTCCTATTTTTCTTTGCAGGACCTCTCAAGCTCAGGTTGGATTGGGAGCATCTGTGCACAGCAATTTTCAGATTTCTCCAGAGATATTCAAGGTTTCAAGTTTGGCCTCTGGCTGGGCCACTCGAGGACATTCAGAGTTGTCCTGAACCCACTGCTTTCTTATCTCGGCTGTGTGCTTAGGGTCGTTGTTCTGTTGGAAGATGAACTTTCTCCCCAGTCTGCGGTCCAGAGCGCTCTGGAGCAGGTTTTGATCAAGGATGTCTCTGTACATTGCTGCATTCATCTTTCCCTCGATCCTGACAAGTCTCCCAGTTCCTGCCGCTGAAAAACCTCCCCACAGGATGATACTGCCACTACCATGCTTCACTGTAGAGATGGTATTGACCAGGTGATGAGCGGTGCCTGGTTTCCTCCAGACATGACGCTTGGCATTCAGGCAAAATATTTCAATCTTTGTTTTATCAGACCATAGCATTTTCTCTCACATGGACAGAATCATTCAGGTGGCATTTTGCAAACTCCAGACTGGCTGTCATGTGCCTTTTTCTGAGGAGTGGGTTTCGTCTGGCCACTTTACCATACTAAGTGGTGGATTGGTGGAGTGCTGCACAAATGGTTGTCATTCTGGAAGGTTCTCTTCTCTCCACAGAGCAACACTGGAGCTCTGTCAGAATGACTCTCGGGTTCTTGGTCACCTCCCCGACTAAAGCCCTTCTCCCCAGATCGCTCAGTTTGGCTGGTCGGCCAGCTTTAGGAAGAGTCCTGGTGGTTCCAAACGTATTCCATTTATAAATGGAGGACATTGTGCTCATTGGGACCTTCAATGCTGCAGACATCTTTCTGTAGCCTTCCCCAGATGTGTGCCTCGATACACTCCTGTCTCTGAGGTCTACAGACAATTCCTTGGACTTCATGGCTTGGTTTGTGCTCTGACATGCACTGCCAACTGTAGTACCTTATATAGACAGGTGTATATGTCTTCCAAATCATGTCCAATTAACTTAATTAGCATACAGGTGGACTCCAATCAATACGTAGAAACATCTCAAGGATGATAAGCGGAAACAGGATGTGTCTGAGCTCCATTTTGAGTGTCATGGCAAAGGATGTAAATACTTATGTACATGTGATTTTTTGTTTTTTAATACATTTACACAAAATTCTAACAAGCTTTTTTAACTTTGTTATTAAGGGGTATAGTCTGTAGAATTTTGAGGAAAACAATTATTTTAATCCATTTTGGAATAAGGCTGTAATATAAATAAAGTATTTCCAAGTAAATGTCTGTATTTGCTTTACACGATCTTTAAACAAAGATAAAACTGCTCCAATACAAACCTCAACAGCAATTTGACATTCATGATGACAGATTGCACATGCTGTTGACATTGCATAAAATCCGCTCCTTACCGTCTGGTCTCGCAGCTTGTCATACATGTAGCCCAGGCGTTTTGCAGCGTCATCAAGCTTCCTTTTAGTTTGCTGTGGAAGGAAAATAATTGCAGTTAGGTCCATGTCCAGTTATTATATGCAAGAGCTTTACAGTGAAGAGATTACATGCACATCATTCAGGTGCTTCACAATTAGATCAGAAAAACAAGGACACAATTGTAAGTAAGGAATAATAAACAAGATATTAACAAAATACAAGATATCTTAGATATTACATGCTAAAGCATTGGTAAAAATGCCATGATGTAAAATAAAAACAAGACAAGCCTTCCCTGGAGGGGGGCCCTACTCCCTCCATCTGGTTTGTCTCTTCTCAGTGAACTCTACTAGCCTTTCGTAGCCACAGCTGCTAGCAACACAGCCTATTTGCCTGCCCTAGCCACGACTGCTAGCAACACTTAGCCTATTTGCCTGCCCTAGCCACGACTGCTAGCAACACTTAGCCTATTTGCCTGCCCTAGCTGCTAGCAACATTTAGACAATTTGCCTGCCCTAGCCACGACTGCTAGCAACACTTAGCCTATTTGCCTGCCCTAGCTGCTAGCAATACTTAGCCTATTTGCCTGCCTTAGCTGCTAGCAACAATTAGCGTATTTGCCTGCCCTAGCCACGACTGCTAGCAACACTTAGCCTATTTGCCTGCCCTAGCCACGACTGCTAGCAACACTTAGCCTATTTGCCTGCCATAGGCTGCTAGCAATACTGATTTGCCTGCCCTAGCCACGGCGGTCAACATCAGGTCCAGTGCCAGACTGGAAGGCTTACTGGGTCTCCTGCTGCTAGCTGGCAGCGCTGCACCAGGCTGTCAAAAGTGGTCTTGAGGACCATGTGTTCATCTGGGATCTCCCTCTGTTCCACCCTCTCTGCTGGCAGCTGCTGCAGGAGCTGTGGAAGAACCAAAACAACAGGACATTCTTGGAGGTTCTTACATGCATGTCTCTTCGGAACACACACAGCATACACATGCGTATACACACAATTTAACATGGACACGCAGGCTTTCACTTTCCTCCGGTGGTTAATTGCACTGTAGTGATGTGGAATAATACAAAATATAATAAAAACTAATTGATAAGAGTCTGCTAAATTACATTACTGTAATGGTCATAAATGAAAGGGGAACCTCAGGTTCAATGCGGTCTATAGGTGACGTCCAAGAGGGTTTGTCCATTTATATGCACCATACAGTCTGTGAGTGATGTCACATAGGGTTTATCCATTTCTATGTAGTCTATGGGTGACGTCACAGAGGGTTTGTCCATTTAAATGTACAGTCTATGGGTGACGTCACATAGGGTTTGTCCATTTAAATGTACAGTCTATGGGTGACGTCACATAGGGTTTGTCCATTTATATGTACAGTCTATGGGTGACGTCACATAGGGTTTGTCCATTTATATGTAGTCTATGGGTGACATCACAGAGGGTTTGTCCATGTCTATACTGTATAAAGTCTGTAACACCAACCTGCACACTAGGCTCCTGTGGGGCTCCAGGTGGCACCTGTGCATGGTCATGGGGCTGAGGGGCCTCTTGGGGGAAGCCTAACACTGGTGCAGTGATGGGGACCGGAGGGGTGTAGTTGTCAGGGACCTGACGCACACACAGACATCACATGGGTAGCTGATACATGCAAGGTAACAATAGCAAATTCATTGTTTGTGATGTAAATGGAAGGAAGAAACTATATTAACTAAATAGGATAAAAAATGTATCAGAAGATTTTAGGATAAGCACATGCATTACAATAGAACGATATCCCCAACAGATGTTAACTAGTGCAAGGAAAACTGTAACAAAATAATAAAATACAAGTGGAGTAATAATTTAACCGTCACTTCAGCTTTTTAGAGCGTAACAGTGTGGTTCCGGAAGTACATTTCCCATTTATTTTCTCCACTGACTTTTTGGAAAATCCTTCTGTACGATGTTGTAAGCTTGGAACCCAGCCAAACAGCTACGAGGTTGTGAATCAACGGTATATGTATGCTCAGGTAGAAGCCACAAGCTTGTATGATATCAACCTTGTTTTAAGATAAACATGATTTATTTGCGATATCACAGATGACTACTACTACAGTACCCACAATCCTAATGTGTGAAAGTGAGTCTCTGATTGGTGGATCTGGCTATCCTGATACCGTCATAATCTCGCCAGGTTGCTTTAGGAGCTGCAGAGCTTCTGCGCTTTTCGGAATTTGGAGATCTGTGCTCTTTGTTACAATGGAAATGTTTCAAACCCCGCAAAGTCACATCGGCTAGTGTGTATTGCTAGCGCTGAAAAGTACGATTGTTTATGTTAGAAGTATAAAAAATATAAACTATTGTATTATACTATTATAATGGTATAATACACACAATCTGATAACTAATTAAGAATAATAAGAAGGAGGAAGAATATGCATTTTCTGGGATTCGCAATGGGTTCTGGGATGCGCAGTTTCTTCACTATTACAATGTTATGTACACAGTCTTGCCTTTTTTATGTTTATTAAATGTTTTTTGCTCCAAATCAAACTGTTCATGGTCACGATCAGTCTCGTAGCTGCATGGCTGGGTTCCAGGCTTTAAATAAGGATTGTATGAAAAGTCAATGGAGAAAATGAATGGGAATTATTCTTCTGGCACCAGAGCCCACAAAAAAGTGGGCGGTAACTGTTACGCTCTATATGTGCAATTCAGCAATCAGTAAAATGATTGTTAATGAGAATGGAAACATTTGTTTATATTATTAGTCAGTCACACACTTCCATAAAGGCAATGATGTGTACAATAACGGATACAAGTCAAATGGTTAAACTAGCAATCGTATGAAATGATGCAAACTCCATTACATGGTTGAGAAGGCTGCTGAGCAGGATACTGTATACAATTAGCTACTTAATCACTTTGTTCTCGTCTCATGGGAAACAAGGAAAGTTCTTCTCCCAGTCGACATCAGAGCCAGGTAGAAGAGAGAGTCACATCAACGCCAATGGAACACTTTTGGCAAAGCAATGGCAGATTGTGGAACCTCAAAACAGTTCCCAGAATTTAGCCGCAAATAATAAAAGTACTCTATAATTTATATTCTAAATGTAAACACATGCATTTATTGACTACTGATTGCCAAAAATTGAAGTCATGTATCTGTATTTATGGATTCAAATTGCACACCGAGCACCTCCTGGAACTTCTACATGATGAGCAGTGAGAGTAGAGAGGACAGCTACCTTCTGCTTTCTGGGTCCTCCTCGAACCGCTGGCGGGTCATTCCAACCATCCTGAAGTCCTAAAGCACACAACAGGTCAGAGATAAGACATGGGGGACTTAGCTGATAGCCACGTACTGCCCAGTGGACAAACTCAACCACAGCCCCAAAGCAAAGAGTCAAGGACGCTGAATCAAACGGTTAGCATACGGCAGCGCTGGAGGCACATAGATTCTGGCCCAAATTCATGTTATGAAATATGTTTGCAATACACAGTGACACAGTCCGTTCTGTTCAAACAAGCGTTGGTCCGAATCACAGCATCAGCGTTGCAATATTACTATTGCATGTATCTGCAAACAAACCATCTTGATATTTGGCATCATACCAGTTGACCAGAGCCAACAACACTACATGTCCCTCGAGCTGCGTGGTTGCACAAACAAAAAATTAAGTTAAATAAAGAAACGCGACACGTTCTCAGTGCACCCTGCCCTGTCCGAGCCTAACCCTGTCACCTCGATTGCCCCGGTGGGAACTCGGCCCAAGTACCCTGAAAGTGACCAGCCGCAGGTCTGGCTCTCACCTGTAGGGGGCTGTAGCACACTGGGGGCCAGGAAGGGCTTAGCGGCGGGGGCTCCGGGCCCTCCCTGGGGGTACCCCGGCCCGAGGGGCGGGTACTGGCCCATGGGGTACATGGGCACTGGGGCCCCGGGCTGGGAGGTGGGGGACATGATGGGGCCCGGCGGTAAAGAGCTGGACGGGGTGAACGCAGGCGGCGGTGGAACCCCGGGGCTGGACATGTTGTTGGGCATCCCTCCGGGGGCACAGGTCGAGGACAGCAGCGGTGGGCCTGATAGGCTGGCAGTCGGCATGGAGGGGAAGGGGGAGGGGCCACCCATGGACATAGGCGGGAAGGGCTGGTGGGCAGGGAAACCTGAGAACACGCACACACACACACACACAATACTACCAGTAATAATACATGCTGCATCTCAAAGACAGGGAATGAGGCATGATGTGACACATTCAACTTACTTTGCAATATCTGTTTATTCTACTTCTAAATCTACTTAAGTGTAACTGCACCCTAAAATGTGTCTCTTGAGTAGTAATAGGCTTGATCTGTGATGAGACACATCAATGCTGGTGTTAATATTGACAACAGTTCAGATTTCTTCTAAATAAAAGTCTGCATTTTACGGGCTGAGAACAGATCTGTGTACCTTTGTATCTGCCCGCCCCCCCTCCCCCCCTACACCTGTACCCCTCTCTGACGCAAGGTGTGTAGTATGTAGAGTCAAGCTCACAGCTGGAGGGCAGTACACTTTAAGGAAATAAATCCATTCATGCTAAAT